>CAUYQG010142073.1:0-61064 GCA_963574415.1 Tarsius wallacei
TAAGAAAGATGGAATTCTCCCAATCATTTTACAAAGCTAACATTACACTGATACCCAAACCAGGAAGAGATCCAACAAAGAAAGAGAACTACAGGCCAATATCCCTTATGAACATAGATGCAAAAATCCTCAACAACAATCTAGCAAATCGGATCCAAAAATACATCTCAAAAATCATCCACCACGACCAAGTAGACTTCATCTCCAGGATGCAGGGCTGGTTCAACATTCGCAAGACCATAAATGTAATTAAATACATCAACAGATGTAAAAACAAGAACCATATGATTATCTCATTAGATGCAGAAAAAGCTTTTGATCAAATTGTTAAAATGTCCATCCTACCAAAGGCAATCTACATATTCAATGCAATACCCATTAAGTTACCAACATCATTCTTTTCAGACCTGGAAATGACAATACATAAATTTATATGGAAACATAAATGACCATGAATAGCCAAAACAATCCTTAGCAAAAGAAGCAAAGCAGGAGGTATCACAGTTCCAGACTTCAAACTTTGCTATAAGACTACAGTAATCAAAACAGCCTGGTATTGGTACAAAAACAGGCTTATAGACCAATGGTACAGGATAGAGATTCTGGAGACAAAGCCTCAATTCCTCAACCAACTCATCTTTGACAAAGCCTCCAACAACCACTGAGGAGAGGAGAACCTAGTCAGTAAATGGTGCTGGAAAAACTGACTGACCACATGCTGAAGATTGAAACAGGACCCCTACCTATCACCATAAAAAAATTAACTCTAAATGGATCAAAGACCTAAACATAAAATCTCAAACTATAAGAATCTTAGAAAACACAGGAGACATCCTTATGGAGATTGGAACTGTGATCCAATTCCTCTTCAGAACCCTAAAGGCCAATACTTTAAGGAATAAGATAGACAAGTGGGACCTCATCAAACTAACGAGCTTCTGCAAAGCAAAAGAAACCATCAAGAAAGCAGGGAGACAGCCCACAGAAAGGGAGAAAATATTTGCCAACTATATATCTGACAAGGCCTAACATCTAGGACCTACAAGGAACTCAAATGCACCGAAGTTAAAAAAACAAACAATCCCTTTAAAAAGTGGGCGAAAGACATGAATAGACACTTCTCAAAAGAAGATATACAGGCAGCCAACAGACACCTCAATAAGTGCTTAGCCTCACTCATCATCAGAGAAATGCAAATCAAAACCACATTGAGATACCACCTAATCCCTGTAAGAATGACCATCATTAATAAATCAAACAACAATAGATGCTGGTGAGGATGTGGAGAAAAAGGAATGCTTCTATACTGCTGGTGGGAATGCAAACTTGTACAACCTCTTTGGAAAACAGTGTGGCAATTTCTGAAAGAACTAGAAATTGACCTTGCATATGACCCAGCAATTTTCCTGTTGGGAATATACCTGGAGGAACTCAAATTATTCTACAAAAAAGATACCTGCAAACGTATGTTTGTTGCAGCTCTATTCACAATAGCAAAAACATGGAACCAACCATGTTGCTCATCGAAGCTGGACTGGATTAAAAAAATGTGATACAAATGCACAGTGGAATATTATGCAGTCATAAAGAAGGACAAATGAACTTTGCAGCAACTTGGATGGATTTAGAGTCGATCATAGTGATCTATCACAGGAACAAATAACAGAGTTCCATATGTTCTCACTTATAAGAGGATTTTGAACAATTATAATGCTATAAGAAAGCAATTGGCAGTAGTGGGAAACTGTCAGGGGTGGAGGGATTGGCAGTTGAGGGAAACTGCTAAGGGGAGGGAGGGACATACCTCATCAATAAGGGTACCTGCATGATCAATGTTTATATACCTAACCCTGAATTGTAACCTACATCTTTATAATAATAATTAAACAAAAATAAACAAATACTATGCCATCTTACATAAAGGACTTGGTGTCCTTAGATTTCAGTATCCACAGAATGGGATAAGAAGTGTGTGTCCTAGAAGCATTCCCCCATGGAAACCAAGGGACAACTGCAATTGGAATCATGCGGTATGTAGCCATATCCATTTAGTATTTCTCTGTTTATTTTGTGCATGATAGGTGATATGTACCATAGTTTTACATTCACCTCTTGAAGGACATACTAGTTACTTCCAATTTTTGTCAGTTATGAATAAATCTGCCATAAACATTGATAAGCAGGTTTTTTTGTGGACATAAATTTTCAACTCCTTTGGGTAAATAACTACCAGTGGGGTTGTTGTATAACAAGACCATGTTTCATATTATAAATCTGCCAATTGTCCTCCAAAATGACTGTACCATTTTGCTTTTCCACCAGCAATAAGTGACAGTGCCTATTGCTACACATCCATGCCAACATTTGGTGTTGGCCTTGTTTTGAATTTTAGCAGTTTTTACAGATGTATGGTAGTATCTCATTATTTTAATTTGCAGTTCCCTAATGACATTTGATATTGAGCATCTTTCCATGTACACTCATTTGACCCTTGAACAACACAGGTTTGAGCTGTGTGGGTCCACTTATAAGTGAATTGTCTTCCAACTTTTTCACTCTTTAGTTAGCAAGACCAACTTATTTTCTTCCTCCCCTTCCTTAGTCCAACTAGTTGAAGACTACGAAAATGAAGACCTTTATGATGATTCACATACACTTCGTGAATAGAAAATATATTTTCTTTTACTTGTGATTTTTCCTGGCAATATTTTTTTTTTTTTTTGATTTATTGTAGAGATGAGGTCTCGCCAAGTTGCCCAGGCGGCTCTTGAACCCGCAGGCTCAGGCAATCCACTCACCTCAACCTCCCAAAGCATGGTATTACAGGCTGAGCCACTGAGCCCGGCCATAACATTTTCTATTCTCTAGCTTATTTAATGAATACAATATATCGTGCACACAACATACAACATATGTGTTAATCAATTGTTTATCAGTAAGACTTCGGTCAAGAGTAGGCTATTAGTAGCTACGCTTTGGGGGAATCAAAAGTTATATGTGAATGTTCGACTGTTGAGACCTGCTAGCCCCTGTGATTCTCAAATCAACTGTATTTATTTATTATCTGTAGATCTTTGATGAGGTATTTGTTTACTTTTTCTTTGCCTATTTTTAATTGAGTTGTTTTCTTACTGCTATGTTTTAAAAGTTAGTTGTATGTTTTTCCAATTCGTCATCAGATATTTGTTCTGCAAAAATATTTTCCCACTCTGTGACTTGTCTTTTCATTTGCTTAACAGTTTCTTTCAGAGTGCAGAAAACAATTTTTTCATTTAAAAGAAATACAACTTTTTTTTTTCTTTTGCAAGAATCATGCTTTTGGCATTGTATCTAAAAAAGTAAAAATGATGTCTAAAAGGTAACAAATTCAAAGTCACATAGATTATTTTCTATTTTATTTTCTAGAAGTTTTATAGTTTTGTATTTTATATTTAGCACTATAATCCTTTTAGCATTTTTCTCAATCTGATGTCATTCATTTTAATTTCATTCTTTTAATCATTTTAAATTTATTTTCATTTGTTCTTGATTTCAGAATAAGTGTTTAAGACTATTTTTCTCTAAACCTTGTATTGCTGCATCACAAAAATTATGATATACATACTCTATTATCATTTCTTCAATCAAGCAAATTTATTTGCATCTCGTCTTCCTTCTAAGTGGTGTTAAACAGATATGACATCAAAAGGTGATTGTTGTTTTCTGATGTTACTATTTTGCAGTTGACTGTATTGCAGTCAAAGAACATTGTCTTTACTATTCTCATTTTTTAAAGGTGTTTTTTGTGACTTAATTTAATGGCAATTATTGTAATGGAACGTTTTATTACTTAATGTAGTGGATATTCTATATGTCTAGGGTAAATATAAATAACATTTACCAATTATATATACCTCATATTGTGTACATTTTTATGTCTTTTTTCAATTGGTTTTATTTTGTTTAGAGTGAATTAAACATCTGAATTATATAGTGGGTTTGGGTTTATCTGTCCTTATATAGCATGTAGCTGTAGCTATGTCATTTAGTTAGAAATATACATGACTGATTATTGAGTATAGCAAACCTTAACATAATAAAGTATCTCTATGCTATTCATTTTCTTTTACAATTACTTGATATGGCTTTGTATCTTTTTTATTTTCAACATTCTGAATCATTTGACTCACATGCTTTTATATATATCATACATTTGACTAGCTTATGATTTTAGATACAATAATAAATTAACACTTTAGTATACAGGTGAGATTAGCTTATTTTTGTGACTTTTATGTAACATGTTTAGTCTGGATTTTTACATATGTAATTCCTTGCATTTAGTACACTTTTCTTTAATAAATAATCTTTTTAAAAGCTTTTCAACATTTATCTGTTGAATGCAGTCTGGTATTTAAAACAGATTTCATTTTTGTTCAGAAGTCTACTGAATATTTCTAGTACTCTTAATTAATTTTTGTAGAATATCTATAGATATCCTATGATTAAAAAATCGTCAGAGTATATTATTCCTCTTTTTAACCTCCTTTACTAAATCATCAGATTTTCACTAGAAAAAGTCAAACTGCCAGCTTTAAATTACATTTATGACTCCCTGCTATTACTGTTGAGGTAATCAATAATTGATTCTATATCATATATTTATTTTTCTCTTTCACTGCCAATTGTTGTTATTTGTGTCATTCTTACATTTTCAGAGCATATTCCATTTTCATTTGTTCTATATCCTCAATGTCAATATTTGTTTTGGAGTATTGTTATACAGGCAAATAAATTCATTGTTCATTGACACTACTTTCATCACGGTTTCCTCAATTGTACCTCATTGGATGATACTTATCCTCTAGCCATTAGAGAAAAACAATCTGACTTCTTAAGTGATTGTAACTTAAAATGTTAATAAATTATGTGATTAAAAAGAAGCCTGACAGAAACTATAGTTTGGAAGCTTGGCTCTACTGTTTCTTTGAGCATTTTGCAGTTATTATTTCACTTTCTTTTATGTTGAATATGGTTAAGGGAAAATATATGCCTGCTTTTTTTCCCCTTACAAGTTACTCAATTATTTGCCTGTTTTCCTAAAATACCTTTTTTGAGTTCATCGGGGAACTATGTCATGAGGTGAACAGGCAGACTGAATTTTAAAATGTAGCAAGTCCCTTCAAAGGTATGCTGAAAGTGATTCATTTTTAGTAGAGCACTAGAACTAGAGGTGACCACCATAAAGTGGTGCACTAAAATTTTAATTAGCTGTTACCAGTCAGGTTGCACGATCAGGTGGATTAGAATTTCTGGAAGCTCCAGAACACAAGAAATATTTTCAATGAACTACAATTTTTTTTTTCAAAGGGCCTCTTGTGTGTTTATGAGACATTGTGGATGGAGGCAGTGCAGCCTCCATCTATTTTGGTGGTACCTAAACCTGGAATCCCATCCTTTTCCTGGTCCTTTTGTTTAAAGCAAAGCCTCTAACCTCAAGTCTCCTGGGCATGAACAGAAAATATATCATTGCTCTGGGTTCATCCCAGAATTTCTAGGGATTAGGAGTAAGGAACAATTTTTTGCCTCCAAGAAATGATCAGGAACCACTTGGCCTCATCACATGTCTTTTATCTAGTTAAAAAGCAACAGAAATCTACTTCTGGGAAGTGAACAGACACCCTCCTGCTTCCATTTCTAGAAGTCATACCTGTCAGTGTGGGAGGAGCAGAAGCATAAGCTCTTCAAGCCAAGGGAGCCGCAGAAAAGTTTCTCAGGTCTTGGATTCCATTAAAGTTTTGAAATACACATATATATACATACATCCAATCAGAGAAAGACGTGCTCTACCTTGGCCAAATATGACCCAAATACTTATTTGTATATCGGTATAGAGTGAACAAACTGATTATTAGTTTTTAGAAAATTTGTGAAGAGAAAGAATGTCTTTTTTTTTTTTAGAAAAGAAAGCATGATATTTTCTGAAAATATAATATAATTAAACTTTTCAATGATACATACATTTGTATTATATGCATCAATGATATAATTTTGCAATATGTGTCAATGATGTTACTTTTGGCAGGTTTAATGAAATAGAAATTTCTTTATTGAAAAACATTTTCAAATCATGAACACACTTAGTGACCTATTACAAATAATAAGGTTGTCTCCCTGATTTCAGTTCCCCTCATAACTTTCTACTGCCATAACTGTCAGTTTCCAAGGTGTCAAATGGAAAGCAGCAAGGACTAATGATGGTGCTACTTTCTGATGGAGCAGAATGAGTTTAACATTTCTGAAAAATCAGTGTAACCTTAGAATAGAAATTGTCATGATCTACCATTTCCAAGTGTCATACTACTTGGGAGGAAATGAAGGAAAGTGTTGCTTTTGGATGCAGATCCCAAGGCCAAATAGAATTAAATGGAATTCTGAGACAGAAGTCAACAAACAACAATGGAACAGTCTTGACAGCTATTATTGTTATATAACATTCTATAGACATGGTTTTGCAAATTGTTCATTCTACATGCTTTACCCCAAAATTTAGTTTTTCAATCCTAATTTCATTGAGATCATATCTATGAAAATAAGTACATGTATATACCTTACCTTTATACAGGGATTTATACATTGCAGCATTTTCAGAAATATTATACAATGTCATGGTACATTCATTATAGTGCTGTGAGATTATTCTAACAGTGGGACATGTGTCAGAGACATTAAATAATTTATGTCAGTTCACATAATTTGCAAGTGGTGAAGACGGGATAAGTGGCCACTCTTCTGTCTCCTACCGAGTTTTTCAAAGAACATGCAGCACTCCCTGATATGGTGCCTAAAACTTCTGGGGCTTGAACAGGCATGCAATTGGAAGAGATTGAGCAGTGATTCATATCAATTATGTCACTACCAGTAAACTTCCTGGCCTTTCTGTTCTACTAAATGTTATTTACCAAAATAACTAATTTGCCTTCTGGTGAACTTTGGTTTTAGTTACCTAAGTCTAAATATGTGCATTTGTACTAATGAAGACATATAAGTACAGTTTTGTTTTGTTTTGTTTTCTTTTTGTGTGCCAGAAATTTGGGTCCTGGGATGAATCAGGTCATGCCAATAGACCAGAGAACTTTTCATGTACTGTTATCTATTTATACATTGTTCTTAATCTTTATTGCATTGGACTATATGGATTTCCTCAGGAATTCATTATCAAACATGAAAGAAAAAATGTGTAAGCATTCAACAAGTATTTTGGTTGCTATTCTTTATATAAAAAAATGTATTAGAATATATACCAATCAATACACTCTCATTGAAAGTCTGAAAGTTTCCAATTTGTAAAATGTATGTGATAGTGTTTTCAGCTTAAGAAAATTTTACTGTGACATTTGCAGTTATACTCCAAATGGGTTAAATATATAAAGATTATACTTTTTAAAGTTAGAAATGAAAAAATAATGTTAGTTCAGCAATATTTTACATCTAATACTAAGTCTTTCTATAAAATTAATGTTTTCCAATAGACAAGGCACCTAAATCAATGTTATTTATGAAAGGACATAACATGGAGTCAGTATACCCCCAAAGCAGCCATTTTAGCATTGTATAGATGTAGATCTGTTATGTTTTTCTAGCAGTTACCCTCTAATCATTAGCCAAGGACAGAACCAGTTTCTCAAATGTAACTATTGATCATTGTTTTACCACTCCCTCCCTAGTTTGTTTTGTAAACAAGTTAACCTAATCAGACCTTCATGACACAGATGCCGTCAACATGGTGGCAAACATGTGACTAACCCACCCATTTGCCTGCTGTCCATCAGCTGACTTCAGTACCTGTGCTTACCTGCCCTCCATGATGACGTGGAGCAGACAACTACCCAATCACCTTTATGACCTGCCCCCATCAAAGGGAAGGTTTAAAAGGTATTCAACTTCAAGCAGCAGTCCACATTGCTTTCCTTAAATTCTGGCCATGCTATGTGCTCACTGAGCTATGGCCATCATGTTTCCTAGCTTTTGGCCTCTCCTCTACCTTGGGAAGGTGAGTCTTCTCACTCTCTCTCTCAATTTACTTTCTGAAAGTTGTCAGGAGAACTTATTCTGTAGGCTAAGTGAATTTCAAACAAAGAATTCTTTATAATGAAAACCAAAAAGCATTGTACCACAGGGCATGGTTCCTTCCAAAGTGCTGAATAGATAAAAGGCATCTTCGTTTGTTTTTTAAAAAAGGTAAGTTCACATTTATTTCAAAACAGAGGTGAAAGTTCACCATCTATTGCAACATAATCTTACATGACATAACAGGTAGTGATAACACTGTTATCCTTTGGCTAAATTGCCTCATGCACATACAGATCAGTAACAATCACTACAGGGAGTACAATTAAATAGTCCAAACTCAAAAGCAAAAAGTGAAAAGTAAAAATACATAAAACAGTCGCAGCAGTAATGATTAAATTTGGCAATGAAAATGTGCAGTTTTCAGACTCTAAATGCATGTTATATAAGCATATGATACTGCCAAAAGACAACTACAAGGAACATGGAGTTACATTGATAATCTGACGATATTAGCATTGATTGTTCAAATGCATTGGGGGATGGATTAGCACTGAGTTGATGGGTACAATCATGAAATTAACCCAGTGGGAAGGAGATTTGAAGACAAAATGTAAGAAATAATTCTAATTATTTTAATGAACATTTTATTGTTATTATTATTATTGCTGTTGTTATTATGAAACTATTCCATTGTTAGTGAAGGCTTCTTTCTCTTAAAAATGGATCTATATAGATATAGATGACTAGGCCCTAACTGTGCTGGTAAATATCAGGGCCACACCTAGTCTGATTGCACATCCTGTTTGATTGTTGGTTTCCTGACTATGCAAAGGAGGGTGATTAGATCTGCAGCTCTAAGTTGAACATATTTACCACCAGCTTTGAGGTCTCTTTATGTCTCCATCTTTGTAGTCCATGTATTTTTCAGACACTTCTTATTCATCTCAAGATATAACTGTGCTGCCACTTGATTTGTTTTTATCTTAGTTGTGCTGAGTACAAGAATTTCTAGTCTCTGAATAGACATAGAAGAAATGTCCTGAGGTATGCCATTACTGCTCTGGTTGGCTCAGATAATTTGTTCTCTTACAACTAGAGAATGACTTATTCTGTGCAGTGCCTGGATTATAAATATTGAAACATACAGCAGGAAAGTGTTCCATTTCCTTTTTGGGGACATATCTTGCTGTTCACATTCAAAGGATGGGGAATCTGTATTCTAAGCATGCAGTTGTCAAGTGATGTTCGAGTAAGTCCCCTTCCCCATAACAATATGGAGTTTCTCTGGTACATGATGAATTTTGATATGTTATTTCAAAGGATTGCCAATTTTTTTTTTCTTGGTATACTCTCAGGGCTATTTTAATGACAAATTGATGAGTACATATGAAACACAGTTTGTGTTAAAATACGTGGGAAACACCTTTTATTTTTCTTAGTTCAGGAAGTCACCCTTTCTTTACTTTCCTTTGCACTTATGATAACTTGTTCTTTCCTATTCATGCTGCTTTTATTTCAAGAAAAATAGATTCTTCTAACTCATTGCACATACTGTGTACGCCATTTCAAGATGGCCTTATATTTTGCTTGTTAAATCACTTTCAGACTTTCTTCTTATTCTTCAGCATAATGATTTATATATCTTATTCCACAGAATTATTCTTGATCTCATGAGTTTTTGTTGTTGTTGTTGTTGCTGGTGTTGCTGTAAAATGTAGAAAAAGTTGTTCAGAAGTAGTGTTTGCCAACACCTATATTTTGTGATTCATTTGTACTTCCTTCTCTTGAATTTCAATTCCCTTGTATTTGAATTCAAGGGAATGTCAAATGCTTCCATTCACAGATCTAGAGCACTCATGTAGTGTGCAGATATACAACCTGAGCTCTTCGACTATGGAAAACACTTTTATCTGAATCTTCTCTTTCCTTCTCTATTGGCCTTCTCTGACTGAAAGTTGACTTCACATTCAGCAGTTTCTTCCTATTGTGGGACTTCCCCTGTGGACGGCTCTGTCTGATCAGCCAAGAATGTTCTTTTCATGTTCCTTAGATCCCCAGGCTCCACTATTTACTTTGAAGGTTGACAAAGACTCCAGGGGCTTTTGCAGCTCACACGTTTCCCTGCTGACCTGCTGGCTCACCATGGCATGGGCAGTAGCGGGCACCAAGTCTCTTTTCGTTCTCACTGCATCTCCTTTGTTTTTCTCTCTCCACTTTTATCTGAATCTTCTCTTTCCTTCTCTGTTGGCCTTCTCTGACTGAAAGTTGACTTCACATTTGACTTCACATTCAGCAGTTTCTTCCTATTGTGGGACTTCCCCTGTGGACGACTGTCTGATCAGCCAAGAGTGTTCTTTTCATGTTCCTCAGATCCCCAGGCTCCACTATTTAAGTTTTCTGAGTCAGATCCAGATCATGTGGTCCTGGTGATTTTGAACTGTGTCAACTTGGCTAAATTGGAGCTACTGACACCCCAAACTTTCTCCTGTGTATGGTGCCCACTTAGGAGACACCGAAGGCAGAAGTAAGACCATGGTCACCATACTTTGAAGGTTAACAAAGACTCCAGGGTCTTTTGCAGTTCACATGTGTTGTCCCTGTTGACCTGCTGGCTCACCATGGCATGGGCAGTGATGGGCACCAAATCTCTTTTCGCTCTCACTGCGTCTCCTTTGTTTTTTTTCTCAGTATTCTGTGGTAAATATGCCTGCTATTTTCTCAGATCCCCACAACCTTGATGCTCCTTTTTTTGGGAAAAAAAAAAAGTATTGCTCCTTTGGATGTGAATTTTGTTTTCCTGAACTTTTAGAAGGTTCAGATTAACTTGTCTCACTTCATAAGGCTTTTGTTTTGTTTTTATTTAGTGTTCAAAACCAGGTGGCCTTCTTGCTGAGACTTCTGTTTCTCTCTCCACTTTTATCTGAATCTTCTCTTTCCTTCTCTATTGGCCTTCTCTGACTGAAAGTTGACTTCACATTCAGCAGTTTCTTCCTATTGTGGGACTTCCCCTGTGTATGAGTCTGTCTGATCAGCCAAGAGTGTTCTTTTCATGTTTCTCGGATCCCCAAGGCTTCCCTCTGCTCTGCGTCAGAGAGTGCTGACACCACCAATGTGCAGCCCTGCAGGAATGGTGGGGTCCTGATGTCTTGTATATTATTGTGCCTTGTGGGGCTATGTTTGCAATGAGTTTCGTCAAGAAAACAGATTTTTAGTTCCATACTTAATTGTGTTGCTTTAATCTGGGGGTTCAAAAATATTTAAAATCTATGTTGCTGCTACCAGCTTCCCATGAACCTCCCAGCCTCTTCTCATAAGCTATTTTTATTGTTGTTGTCATATATTTGGAAGTATGCTTTAATCTACATTTTTATTTATTTAAAAAGCACATTTAAGATAAGTTACAAAGTCCTTGAAATTACATAACTACACTACTATTAAATGCACATGCATTTTCCTATCTACAAGGGTGCCACAGCCGGGGGGGATTGGCAGTACTGGGAAACTGCCAGGGAAGTGGAGGACACACCTCATCTACAAGGGTACCTGCATAATGAACATCTGTATACCTAACCCTGAATTGTATTCCACATCTTCAAAATAAAAAAATTTTAAAAAAGAAACTAAGTTTAATAATTTGATTAAAAATAAGAGTTCAACTTAAGAATCTTGAATTACTGCTTCCCAAAATGCAACACTAATTTTGACTTATGTTAGTTGCCTGTTTTTAAATGTAAAAACTGTTTTGGTTTAAACATAATTTTAAGAAATGTTGAGTCAGACATGTTATAACTTTTCATTTGCTAGTCTGTGTTATTCTCCAAGACTGGCACATGTCATATAGTTTTTTTTTTTTTTTTTTCCCAAAATTACTTGATGATCTAAATTTTTCCTGCCAATATCTTGAAAAAAAATAATGTTTTAGGACACATTTTGGGAATATTTACTTCTTAGTCTTCAACAGGTTAAATTTAACATTTTTAAGCAAAAAAGTTAATAATATATGACTTATTCTTGGTGATTCGTGATTGGGACTCAGTGATTCTTTATTCACATTTTTAATACTTGAAGTCAGTTTTTCAACACTATTCTAGACTAATTAGGATAGAAATGGGATGGATGGTGCTGTGTCAATTTCATGTTTAAAACTCAAAAAGAAAATTCCAGGATGTTTCCTTATGCATTTCTGAAATCTGAGGGAAAAAAAATGTTTAATTCTAGTCATTTGGCATCATTTCTTTATCACCTTTTTTACTTGTTTGTTTTTAAATTGATGATTGGTATGAACAAAAACAGCAACTTTCTTTAGATCCTTGGATCACCTTGCAAGAGATCGTGGGCAAGTTCAGATGACATAATTGACAACTTTACTTTCACATTATAAACCATGTCTTTTTACTACACAACTCTTTATTTTATTTACATCAGGACCAGTCCAGTCGTTATATACATTCATATACACATAATTATGTGATACATAAATGTGCTTTATTTAATCACAAAATTCTCATAAACATATTCCACAGAAATAGTTTTTTTTGGGAATAGAAACATTTTAAATTATCTAAAAATAATTTACCCCCTGCATTTTTTTAGACATAAATTGATGATGGTAATGTCTATTACCATCTGTTTTGTAGGTGCCCTGGTGATCTAGTTTTAAAGAAAAATAGATGCTCTACTAAAAAAAAATCATGCTTTTTAACAGCCATTTTGCTCCTCTCCACAATAAATTTGAAATGTATGTGATAAATAAAATAAGAAGCTCATTGTTCTTAACCAGGTCATTAATAAAGCATGAAGAAAAATAAAAGACAAAAGAAAATATTGCTTATTGTATGAATCTACCACGATAATTTATCCCAGCATTATTTACATCTATACCTACTGATAAAGGAGCCTGGTTAAAACAATACATTGGATACTCAAATGAATCAAAGATGACTGACTGATTTCCTTAATAGAGTAACTCCAGCTATTTTACAGGTAGTTTAAATAAAATTTTTTCAGTGAAATAATGTTGTAAGTACCAACCAAGTAGACTGAATTCTAGTTATAACTCTTTTGACGTTAATCCTAGAAAACAAACAGTAGTTTACACTAACAATAATTCTGTACATAATAATCTGGTTTGAGCCTCAACAAATTAAAAAATTATGACATTTGTACAATATAACTAAAGAGATTTTAGGGTGGGAATCAAACTCTTTTTTTATTGTATATGATTCTCAATGTTCTTAACGTGGTTTGCAACACTATTTGAAATGGAATCTCCCCCCAACTCATCTTTGAATTCTTCCATCATCTACACTGTGCCCTATGTACCCAGTCACCATCCAGATTGTATCTTCCCTCTCCATGCATGTCCACCTGATGCACTTAATGAACTCTCTTTCTGAGATCTTTTTCTATATTCATCTCTTCACTGTAAAACTACTATCTTCAATAAGTCTTTTCTTTAAAAAAAAAATTAGTTCTATTAAATTGGGTTTTGTCAATCAGTTGGGATTTCTATCTCTATTGAATTTTTATAGCACTTGATTTTTTCTGATTTATGATATTTAAAATGCGGTGGATCAGATTTTGGTTGTGTACACAAAAGAAGAGGACTTTTAAAAAAATCTATCTTATATTTTTTGTAATAGTTAATGCATCCTGCTGAACTTCTAGAAATATATCCTTAGATTCTAAGTATACTCCACACATAGTTCTCAATAATAGAACATTTAAACTGCTGATTGAAGCAACATATGTTGCATCAGAAAAATTAATGGGAAGTATCTGTTAAGTACATGTAATAAGTGTCCCAGCAGTCAATGACAAAGCTGCTTTTGTTGTCATGGTTAGAGAATGCTACTGTCATCTTTAATGAATATCTGGAGTGTCTTATTTACATTTTCCACATTCTATCAATTGACTCACCAAAAGATTTTGGGATCTCACTAGGTCACATAAACCATTGAAGAATTCTATAGTTTGTATCTACTAGCATTTTTTCAACAGCTAGCATTTTTTTCTCTTCTATATTATGCTTCCATAGTAACAAACAGCTTATAGCTTCTCAAGCTCATTATGCTCTTTGACACTTCATTATCTGTAAACATGTTATTCTCTTATCTGGATTTTTCTTCTTCTACCTACCCATCTGGAAAATTCATTTACCCCTTTGTAGAGCTTTATCCAACTCTCTCAGTAAGACAAGAGCATTTTCTTCTGCTTGACTTCACATTGTATGATATTATTACTTTATTTTAGAATTGTTGGTTTTAAGTTGTAGAAATTATTTACCCTTCCATAAGCCCCCCTTTTCATTATATCTTCAAATCTTGGAGAATGTCTTATAGATATATACAATAAATTTCCTTTGAATAAATTCATAAATAGATCATTGCATCACAAAGAATGCTGGACTAAATAAAAATTTATCTTTTTGAAGAAAGTATTTAAACTTTCATAATATTAAATTTCAGAATTGATTGATTGTATTTAAAGGAAACGTGTCATTTTATTTGAAATCATAGTGGAAAAACAAAAGTTGTTCAATTCCCAGAATAATCAGTAGCCAAAGTCATTCATAAACATGGAAGTAGCTTCCAGCTTCCTGTTATAAAGGCAATGCCCTGTGAAACTCGCAGGTTACACCTTTTAATCCCATCTACAAATCTAGCTGCAAAAGAGCCTATGAAATATATAGTCTATAACCTTGATAGGGTTTTGTTACAAAAATTTTAAAAAGTAAAATGGATTTTGGGGGGAATTAACAATGTCTATGGCAGGGAGTAAATATTAGCATCTTGGCATTTTGTTTTTAGAGTGGCTGCACACTTGATCTCTGATATTCTAATCCTGATTTTGAATAGGGATCAGTTTAAATTCCATTTATTATTCATTAATTATATGCTGATAAGGCTAAAACATTATAACATTCCAAGAACCTAATATGATTCTAAAATTCTTTAAATTATTATATTAATTTTAACATTAATTTTTAATTCCAACGTAATTTTCTTAATTTTTTTTCTTTTTTAGAAATATATTCCTATTCAATTATTTGATTTCACTCACTATAACATATTATTCTTGAGCAAAAAGCAGATAATTAGTTGCTATTATTATTATTTTAATATATTTTATTTTAAAGATGTGGAGTACAATTCAGGATTAGGCATACTAGTGGACATAACACAAATAAGCTTGTTATTATTGACATCAGTTGTATAACTAATAAAACTACAGCTGTTTAGATGGGCCAACAATTTAGAAGAGATTATATACATGTCTGTGAATTTTCTTAAAACATTAAATTGCATGGTTTACAGAATTGTATGGTATGTGCATTATATCGCAATATACAGCCATAAAAAGACCAAGCTTATTTGTTTCTTCTTCTATTGTGCCTCTTACATCAATTTTTCTTTAGTAACACTCTTTATTCTTAATAAATAGCCCCATTGTTCCTCTTGTTCTTGATCTGTAGATTTCTGCAGGTGTCCCCATTTGTGCTTTTTGTGTTATACTTCCTGTGCATGTTCAATTTTTGAAACTTTTCATCAATTTTCTAAGACATTTTCTTCATTCACTTCTGTCCCAACTCAGCTATGTTTTTATATTTTGTTAATGTGCCAATTGTGTATTTACTTGATTAAGGTATCTGATCAGTTTATCCAATAACTAAATCTTCCAGTAAAGATTACTAAAGAGTCTGAAGGAAAGAAACAAACAAACAAAAACAAAAAAAACTAGAGTTTACTTCTAATGTTGTCAGGGTACTGGGAGGTCCATAGATCCTAATATATACCGTATCAAGTATTATCTCTATATGTTATACTAGAAATTTCATATTCATTTACTTTTCTTGATAGTCTTGGGCATTGTATTAACCTGTTTTTCATTACTATAAAGGAATACCTAAGGTTGAGTCATTTATAAAGAAAATAATTTTGTTTTGGCTCATGATTCTACATGGCACTGGCATCTGCTCATTTTCTGTCAAGGCCTCAGAAAGCACTTCCTCATGGCAGAAAGTGAAGGGAAGATGGCATGTCACATGGTGAGTGGAAGAAAGAGAGAGTAAAGAAGTATTTGGCCCTTTAAAACAACCAGCCCACATGAGAACTCATTACCTTGGGGAAGGCTCCAAGCCATTCTTGAGAGATCTGAATCCTTTACTCAAAAACCTCCCACTAGGCCCTACTTCTCAGCACTGGGGATCACATTTCAATGTAAGATTCGGAGTGTACAAACACCCAAAATGTATCAAGCTTATATTAATGTTTCTCAGGTATTATAAAGTATCAAAAATGTTTATTAAATAATATTTGATGTTTTATAAATCTTTAACTTTGGTCTTTAAAAATAAATAAATAAATAGATTCAGAATAAACATTCTGGTTTGGTTGTTCCAATATTTCAAAAGTTTCTAAAAAAAATTTAAATTAAATATTTCCACTACCAGCTGTATAAAAATTAGCTTTTCTTGGTATCTAGGAAAATGAGGATGAATATATACTACTTAAATTGGTTGCACTTGTGCATACCATTGCATAATTATTTTCCCTTTAACTAAATTTACCTGTGGATTTTCCTTTTCATTAATTCATTTATTTATTCATTTATTCTATCAGTCAGTCTATAAATGGCTACTAAGTTTTGCGTATGTGTGAAGCACTCTGATACATATGAATAGATTATGGTTTTTGAGCTTGAGGGATGAATAATTAAAGCTATGTGGTAAATGCTAAAATAGAATCTTGTATTAGGTAAGAGAAAAAGGAACTGTCATTTTCTAAGGCAACCAGTAAGATTTCACAGTGCAATTTTAAAAATGGCAACTTAGTTCAGTGTGATGGCTGACTTTGAGGTCAACTTGACTGGATTGAGGGATATGCAGATAACTGGAAAAGCATTATTTATTTTCAATTATTGCATTCATTATCTTCAACGTTTCATCAGGTGCTGAACCTGTTTGAGAAAATGATCAAACTGCCCCAGCTGTGTCTGGGAGTGTGTTTCTGGAGGAAATTAACATTGGAACCAGTGGAATGAGAGGGGAAGATCTGCCTTCAATGGGAGTAGGAACCAACTGGCTGGGGGCTTGAATGGAACAAAAGGCCAGGAAGAAGTTTTCTTATTTATACATAATAGTTGTACATGTATGGGGTACATACAATATTTTGA
Source organism: Tarsius wallacei (assembly GCA_963574415.1). Classification (NCBI taxonomy): domain Eukaryota; kingdom Metazoa; phylum Chordata; class Mammalia; order Primates; family Tarsiidae; genus Tarsius; species Tarsius wallacei. Next base: position 17,227 of record CAUYQG010142073.1, read on the forward strand.
TGCAAGTATATGACGTATCTTGATCAAATTTGGATAATTGGGATATGCATCTGCTCAAGTATTTATTATTTCTGTGTTTTAGGAGCATTCCATTTTTACTCTTCAAGTTATTTTGAGATATACAATAAATTATTGTTAACAAAAGTTGTCCTATTGTACTACCAACACTATATCTTATTTTTTCTATCAAACAGTATTTTTTCGCCCATTCCTTCAACAACCCTTCCCAGTTTGTGGTAACCATCATTCTACTCTCTAGCTCCATGAGATCAATTTTTTTTTTAGTTTCCACATATGATTGAGTATTTGGAGTATTTGTCCTTCTATGTCTGGCTTATTTCAATTAACATAATGTACTCCAGGTCCATCTATGTTGTTGCAAATGACCGGATTTCATTCCTTTGCATGGTTGAATAGTATTACGTTGTGTATATATACACCATATTTTCAGTAACTATTCATCTGTTTATGGAAATTTAGTTTGAGTCCATAGCTTGACTACTGGGAATAGTGCTACAATAAGTATGTGAGTAAAGATATTTATTCATTATAGTGATATTTTAAATACATACCTAGCTGTGAGATTTTTGAATCATATGTTAGTTTTTTTTGTTTTGTTTTGTTTTTTAATTTTCTTGAGGAACTTCCATACTGTTCTCTGTAGGAGCTATACATTTGCACCAATTATGCATCAAGGTACCTCTTCCTCCACATTTTCACCAGCATTCTTTATTGCCTATCTTATTGATAAAAGTAATTTTAACTAGTATGAGATGGCAAAGGTTTCTTTAGTAAGACCTCAGAAGCACAGCCAACGAAAACAAAAATGGATGAATGGGATCATATCAAGCTAAAAAGCTTCTGAACAACAATGGAAATAATCAAAAGGTGAAGAGACAACCTACAGAATGGAAGAACATATTTGCACACTGCTCATCTGACAAAGGATTAATACTAACAATATATAAAAACTTAAAAATTCAATGGTAAAAATACAAATAGTCCAATTAAAAAATAAGCAAGAGATCAGAATAGACTTTTCTCAAAAGAAGACATGCAAATAACCAACGGGTATTGAATAGTGTGCTTAATATCACATCATTTAAGAAATAAAATTTAAAACCCACAATAAGGCATCACTTAAGGAAGAGCAAATTCTTTTTCTCTTTTCTGTGCCCAGGCTGCCCTTTTTCCACCCTTGTACCACAGAAATCCGGGTTCTCCCAGATTTTGGTCTCTAGGACTTGCACTAGAGAACACCCCACACTCAGTCTCTTAGGTCTTTAGCATTTGGCTGTGAATTTCATCACTAGCTTCCTTGATTCTGAGGTTTTTAGACTTGGACTGGACTGAGCCATGCTATTGTCTCTTCTGGGTCTCTAGCTTGCAGACGGTCTATCACAGTACTTCTCAACCTTCATCATAGGGTGAACCGATTCTCCAAAAAAATCTCCTCTCATATATCTTTTTAGGTATCCTATCAATTCTATTTCGGAGAACCTTGTCTAAAATATTCAGCATTATTCCACATATATTTGGTAAACATCATCTGTGTCACACTGTGTTAGGCACTAGCCTTAAAGACATGGTACTCCCTTCCAGGAGCTCACAGTGTTAACAGGAAAATAAATCTTTGACCTTCAATGTGGTAACATAACAATGGGATTTTTTATGGCAAGTGGGAGGCCCAATCTTCACCTTTACATAGACCACTTACGTACTCAATCCTGACTTACCCCACATCTTAAAAACAAAACAAAAACCAAAAAAACAAAAAGCAATGGGAGTTTTAACAAGGTCTAAGGGCAACAGACCAGAGGAAATAAATACATTTATTTGTGGGATTTATAGTTGGCTTCTTGATGACAGAAATGTCTTGTTGCACCTAAGGGACTGAGTAGTATTTTAGGGTATCATTATCACTTTTGATGCATAATCTAATCAGGAAAGAACATAAAGGTGTGTCTACAAAGAGAATTTAACAAACTTTCTTTTTAGTGTAATGGGCATATAAGGTGACCAGGAAGCTCAATCAAAGAGAGAACTGGAGATTGCCTAAGGGATAGAAAAAAGAGATTATTTAAAACATACTTTGAATATTTTACTTGGTCAAACAAACACTAGAAAATTATTAAAAATATTTTAGAGTATTTATATAATGTAATTTGATTTTATTTGATTGGTAATATTATTATAAAAGTAGAATGAATTGAAATTTGTAATTGTCCAGGTAAAATAGATTGAGATTACATATTAGGGTAATTACATGATTGCATGAGAAGAGATTAGCACAGTTTTAGGACTGTTATTTTTTAAAAACAGAATACATGCAACATAACGACTAATTGAATTTTGGGAGTGAGTTATTTACCTAAATTATTTACCGTGGTAAATTAAATCAGTAATTAGTTTAAACAGACCTGTACTAAATGTTGGGTAGTGTATGAAAGTCTGGGGTAATAGAACTGGGTAAAATAGATTCTCATTCAATTTTCTTTCTTTCTTTTATTTTTTTGTTGGAGCCTCACTGTGTTGCCCAGACTGGAGTACAGTGGCATGCTCCAGGCCACCGCAGCCTCGACCTGCTGGGCTCTGGCAATCCTTCCACTTCAGTCTTCCAAGTAGCCAGAACTACAGGCGCACACTACCATGCCTGGCTAAGTTTTGATTTATTGTAGAGATGAGGTCTCACCAATTTGCCCGGGTGGGTCTCGAACCCGCAGGCTCAGACAATCCACTTGCCTCGACCTCCCAAAGTGCTGGGATTACAGGCTGAGCCACCGAGCCTAGCCAAGATTCTCATTCATTTTCATGAAGACAGGTACATTAACTTTCTGAAAAGACTGTAGAAATATAGTAAAAGTGCAAGGCCCTAGAAATGCAGGAGGAGCCTGAGAAATGGGGATACCTGGGCAGACTGGGCAGACCTGGAGAAGGCTGAAATTAATTTTATGGAGGAATAAGAAACATCAAGATGAAGATAGGAGGAGGATTTGGCTAGTCATCTTAGCAACAAAAACATCAAATATTGTAAGATATCTGAACCTCAACTTAGAAGCAGACAGTGGTGGGAGTTGTTGCTCAGGAAGACGGCAAGGATCAGGATTTTAAGTATTACATTAAAATTAACTATTAATTTTAACTATTACATGTTAAATGCTTTGCCTTTTATTCTTTAGGAGGTGGGGAGAAATGAGAGATATTGGGGTGAGGGGATGGTAAGGGAAGTGGCAAGATTAGCTTTGTGTTTCAGATTACTTGGCTGACTCTGTGAAGAACTGGTTTTCAGGACTATGAGGATGAAAACATGAACATCAAGAAAGAAGATTTTTAGTAATGGCATACGGTAAGTCCCAGACAAGATTCCTTTTTTTTTTTTTTCCTTTTTTGAGTTTTGGATGGTGAGGAAGTGCCAGTAAATGAAAGACTGAATATATGATGACTAGCTTGGGGTTCAAAATATCTACTTACAAACTAGATTCAAAGATTGGAGCTGGGTCTTGACTTTGCTGGGTGGATGTGGCAGAAGAAAAGCATTTAAATATTTTGCTCTCTTTTTCTTTTCTCCAGTTCTATGCTGAGTTCTAGAAAACATAAGATTAGGAGGGAATAAACAAACTATAAAAAATTAGAGAAATGAGAAGCTGAATGTGTCTATGGAGAGTTATAAGATATATAGTGCAGATAGCAGGCATTGCTTGAGAAAATAACCCTGGTAAGAAATCGTGCTGAAAAGCTAAATCAAATGTAAAAATAAATAGCTTTACAATATTTAAGACTGAACAGTTGCAGGTGATGGCCAATTATGTGTGATTCGAAGAGGGAAGCAAAAGTCTTAATCACATATTAATTGACAACATTTACTGTGTACTTATTATATGTCCACTGCCTGGCAGGGACTATGTTAAGAGAGTCATTGGTGAGCAAAAGTCTAAAAGACTCACCAGAGAGTCATTGGTGAGCAAAAGTCTAAATGCTCTTAGATTTAGCATTTTAAATGTGTGTGCCACATCAATAGTGAACTCTTTCAAGATGATGACAGGTATTTTTCAAAGGTCTTCAATCCATATATTTGAGTGATATGATAAGTGAGATGAATATAATAGAGAAATGGGAAGAATGAAGAGGATAATATAAATGGACTACATGAGACTCAAAGGGACATGGATTTTAAAAGTTATTGAATGAGTATTGATCTGATGTCGCTTCTGTCAATGTACCATCTTGGTCCTAAATTGTCTCATTTGGAAGTATGCCCCTTCAGAGATTATGACTTCTATGAGTCTGCTATGAATCTAGTTTATCAGATAGCCAACTAAAAATTAAATATAATTCAATGTATGGAAAGGATTTAAAGTGTATGAAGTGATTTCTAAACATTTTAATTTGGGGCTGATTTTCCAAAATTTCTTCTAATAAGGAAAACAATAATAAATACATTTTGACTATTATCAAACGTGACCTTCTTACCTTCCTTGTTTCTTTTTCACTTATTTGTGATTTGAAATAGATTGTAGTGATGCACAATAACTGAAAACTCTACCCTTACATCTCCTGGGCCAACCGGATTAATGTATTTGTCCTTGGGTCTCTAGTGAAACGTCATCACTTTTAATTCTTAAGATAGTCTGTGTTTAAAATATTCTTCTTGTAATAGTTATTTGTGTTTCCTTTTCTTCCATGATCATCCTTCCAGCTCACCTATCACACACATGGGTAACTGATAGCAAAAATTATATTTTACTTATTTTTGAATCTATGCCTATAGTAACTCAAATAAATGTGTATTACAGAGATTTTATTTTCTATTATGGAGATCCATATTAAATAAAAAACCAAAATAAAGAAACATAGAAAAGAAACCCCTCACATTTTGACAACATTGCATGTGGTTTTCCTAATTATGGTTAAAATTATTTGTTATAATATTGAACAATTTTATTAAAATATTGATTTGATAACAGTTGACTAAGGTAATTGCTTTACAAAGTCAGTAAAGTTCTCCAAAACCAGTAGAGTTTTTGGAAGATTGTTTTATAGAAATATCTTAAAGCTTTCTCTTTCACAAATTATTACCTGCTATTACTATAAACTTATTACTGAGATATCCATACCTATACATAAAGCCATGCTTACTAGCTCCCACAGTGTGATATGTTAGCCAAAATTAAAAACTTTAAATTTAAGTATTATGTGTTAAAATATCTACTTTCTTTAAAATCTAGGTCACTTAGACATTTTTATTCAGTTTTTTTTTAGAAATATGAGCAAAATTATTTATTTTACATGTGTAGCCGATCTGCCCTCCACATGTGAAATAACTATATAACATCAGTAATCCATTTCAGGAAGGGTCATTATTTCCTTCAACATTAAAAAGACCATGATGCTAGATCATAGTCTGCATAATTGAAAGGCATTCAATCCTCTTTCATGTTTATACAAACATCCCACTAACACCTTCTCCCTTTGGCTGACCTTGTCAACTTCTCTGTCATTGTTGTGACTCTTTTGTTCCCAGTTACTTATGCTATTATCACTGCTTCTTTTCTACTTTAGTTAGAGAAGCTAATATTCTCTTGTGAACTTCAAATATACTTCACTAAAAAGTGTTTTGATTTAGCAGACTCTGCTATACCTTGAGGATAATATGCGGTAAAGTTATCTAGTGAAAGAGTAGCAAACATAGGCACCAGATATCAGCTATCCTCTTCATGAGAGCACCTTAAAAATTGGCTCTTGCTCAGTAACTCAGCCCACCTTGTCGCTAAGGATCCCTGTTCTTGTACATTGAAATCCCTGTTTCCTTTTTATAACCGAATATACCATATAGAGTTTTTTGAAGGGATCTGTTTCTCCAAACATGGAGATATCTTTATCTAGAATTGAATTTTGATATTCACTTTAAGCAACGTAAGACTTTAAGGAACCTTTGAAATCACAGTTTTGCTTTGAGGAATGTCAAAGATTCAGAATTAAATTATTGAGCAGAGGTGGTGAGAGTACCAGTAGTTCCTTTGCTTGGAGGTTTTTTTTGTGAGTGGAGGGAACTTCCTAAGTAGGATCTCAGCTCTAAAACAGTGACAATAATGTCCCTCCATGGAGGAGACTTCATGCCTTTTCAGTCTTGCTGGCACAAATTTCTCCTCTTCACAGATGATTATCAAGGTTTCTTTATACAGTGTGAGTCTGAGATTACCCCTCATACTGCTCCTAGAAAAGTGATCATATTGGACCCAAATATGTACTTTTTCATTTGAAATAAAAACTAATTATTTTTAAATGGCAATGAATTTCTAAGTGACTTTACTGCTGCATTTTCTTTGGTGGAGATAATAGACATTGTTCTTAAAGAATAGCAAATTTTATAAGATGTGAATTTAGAAAAAGATCTTATCGTGTTCATTTGTCTGTCAGCCTTTTTTTTTTTTTGTATTTACCTAGCTCTTATCACCATGGTAACCTTGCATCTCTGGAGCATCACAATCTGAAGCTTTTATTCAACTCTTCTCATTCATTTAATTCTACTGACTTGTATAGAGCTGACTGTTTTAAATATATACTTCTTATCCCTCTCATCTGAATCCACAGGAGGACATTTAAAAAAATTAAATTGTAATGTGAATATAATCTTAGAGGTTAATGAAACTATATAAATATGTTTGTCTGATCAGAGTTTTATTTTGCTTTGGGTATCAGAGTTGGAAAATCATATGTTTAGCAACTTGTCTATATATATATATACATATATATATCTATATATATATATATACCATTTCTTAAAATGGAGGGGCATTTGACATTTTATCCAAAGTCTTCTCAAAGGATAGACAGAAAAACTTGTCTATTTCTCAGAAAAAGAATCAATAGTTTTCTTTTAAACATCAAGGTTCCTGTTATAGGAGAATTTAATATCAGCACTTACAGAATGGGAGAAGTATCCTCTAAGTCCTTAGATGATACTGGACTTAGAGAATACTCCTGGATGGTGGGATTGCAGTTTGAGATATAAAGTATAAATTTAGACTAAGTATAATACCAAAGTGATATGCACATTACCTTAATGAAAAAGGCAACAGCAACAACAAAACAACAGCAAAAACAAATAAACTTGCTTTACCTTGCCAACAAGATATCACCATTACCTCATAGATTATACTTGACAAATCTAAGGTACAAATGTATCAGTCACTGCTGATGCTTAATGATTTATAAAAATATTTAGGAAGGCAAATCAGAGAAGCAAAATGCTGACAATGCCCATCCGTAAAAGTTCAGGGTAAAATAAACGTCCATCAGTTTCTTCTGTATTTAAACTTGTACATAAGAAGAATGAAGAAACACATTAGTTCTTTTAATCCTGTTGACGTTAAACACCTATTTTTCACAACTAATGTTTATTATTCTTAATCTGTCCTCCCCAAGATAATGCCATATGATTTTCATACATGATTTGTTTGTGTAGCATGTGAATCAGGAATTAATTAAACAGCACACCCAGTTTTATTTCTAGCTGGAAATTAGTAAATCAATTCTCTGGTTTTATGAAACACTCTCCTGAGAAGTATAACTTAACCTGTATGATGGATAGGGGTCACTTCTGGGCACAGAATTTTTAGCTGAATAATGTTAAGGCTGGATATGGATGAATTCTTCAAAGAAAATTAAACTCTGAGGAGACTAAATAGTCCTTCTTGGATTTTTCCCCCCGTCTATTAGTATTACTTTTTAGTGTTTTGAGTTTATACAAACTTAAAACTTTAAAAAGAGACATAAGCATTTATACAGAATTGATTCCAAAGTTGGATGCATTTGCTCAAGGTCTTTGAGCTCAAATAGGTGGAAAGCTCCTCCATGCATGGTTGAACAGGCTTGACCCTCTAGCCTCAACTCTGGCAAGACAACCCTGTTTTGATTTCTTATTTGGAGCTATCCAATAACACATGTACGTGTTTATTATTAATATCAGGTCCCATGTCCCCTTTTGGCTGTTTGTTTATGTGAGAATTATCTAAACAGATAGAAAACAGTACTTTTCTCAGGAGATAACATCTTCCTTTGTGGTTAATATAATTTTTACTAGGATAAGCTACAAATTAACATGAAACATATGAAGCTCAGATATTCCTTGGTTTTTTTCTCTCCATAAAAATTTTGTTCACACACACACACACACACACACACACACACACACACATATCAGGGGGCATTATTGCATTATTACACGTGATTGTAGCAAATAAGTTATTTCGTATCTTCATGAAACAAAATATCTCCCCTTCCATTGAAATTAGGCTTTTACCCTCCCAAAGAGACTAGGAGATAGGGCTTTTTCTTTCTGGATTATGATTACATTTCAAAGGAATGGCTCCCAAGTCCTTGAGAAAAATATTTCTGGTTTGTGAAACAATCAAGAGGCTTTAAAAAAAGATTTGCATCTCAAGAAGTAGAGCAAGTATTTACAATTAGAAGTTTTCTGAAACAAATGCTCTAAGAAAAGGGAGGGGTAGAGGACTCTGGTTTCATCTGGATTCTGTAAGATCCGGTGAGAGGGAGGTCAGAGGCCTAGAGGCAGGAAGGAAATTGTCTAAAGTTTAGTCAATCTGAGAGAAAAATTTAGGCTTTATTGGATAAGAAGAAAATGTAGGTAGTCTTCCTTTATATTTATGCGAAAAGCTTGTCTCCCCCAGACTTCCCAGATCCCAGAAGAGGATTCCTGCAGTCATCAGCCTCCGGAAATATGTGGGTAATTTACAGAGACATGCATATTAAATGCATTTATGCCTATTTGTCCAGATGAACTGCTATCTCACCTGCATCAGAAGCAGGATCTTAGAGTTTCTGTAGGCATAGTTAAAATGCACCCCCAAAATATTGACTTGAAATGAACTTTGTGCCTGCCAGCAACCTATTTTATAGCTCAGTATGCATTGATCAAGAAGATAAAATCTTGGACCTCTAGGTCCTTACTGGGGAAGACAAATGAGGTAATAGACGGTTACAATATTGAAGACTCAACACAATAATGCAAAACAGATCGAAGGTGATACAATACAAATTTATAATAACATAAATTAACAGTTTAATTATTAGTAAGGTGCTATGAAAGCACATAGGAGGGTCACATCACCCAAGTTTGATATCAAGAACAATTTACTAGAGGTATTAAGGTCTGAGAGACAAGTCCGTATTAATGACAGCAGGAAAATGGAAAAATACACCCAAAAGAAGAAACAGCAAGTACCACTACATAAATAAACAGCAAAACTCAAATGTAAAATGCACAGTTTGAGAAGACCTTTAAAACTGTGCTAAGAAATTTGTATTCAATGCAACATTGACCCATTGATGAGTTTTAAGAAAGGAAATTTTACAAATGATCTGATTTGCACTATAAAATTACCGTGGCAGCAGAAGGGAAAACGAAATCCAATGGGGCAACTCAAGAGATATGGATAACCATTTAACAGATTTTACAGTAAATCAGGCAAGAGGTAAAAGGTAATTTGTTAAGCAAAATTGTAGGGTTTCTGGTCAACTGATAATTAAATGCTTAAAATTCAGGTCTGCCAAAGGTGACCACAACTTTGAATTTATCGCTTTTTAATCAGTTAATACATCCAAGGAAATCTCTCTTTTCCTTTTCCTTCATTAACTTTCCTCCCTTCTGAACAATTGAGTCATAAAAGCTTTAGGTGGGACAGAGTGAGGGAGAAAGTGTCTTCTGCTGTTGTTGGGTAAAGTGTTTCACGGTGTTAATTAAAACCAGCTGGTTGGTAGTGTTGTGCAATACTTGAACATGTTTAACTGCTTTTCTGTCTATTCCTTTTACTAAACATTGAGACAATGTGTTGAAACTTGCAGCTGCACGGGGGCTTCACTGCCAGCCTGTGACCCATGGAACGACCAAGGACGTTATGGCACGCTGAAATCCATGTGGAGACCTAGGACATTATGAGCTCTGTAACTGGGGGTGCCCGACAGCTGCAGAGCCCCAGAAGGGTTACAGCCTTTAGCTCCTTTATTTACGTCTCTGGCTTAGAGAACCCCAAGCAAGAGGCAGTGGTGCCCAGAAGTCGGAGATGCTATAAGTCCTGGAGGAGTCTTGTCAGCTCTCAGCTCTTGCTTGGAGAATTCTCTTCCCGGCCAGGAAAGGTTACAGCTCTCTTGTCTGGATGATTCCAAGGTTCTTGTCTTACCACCAAGAGGATTAAGTGTGAGAGTCCGAGTATATTCCAGAAGATCAAATGTTGCAGCTCTCACAGAGAGAAAGGATCCAAGAGAGGGCCCAAGTGGGTTGCCCCAAGTGGATTGCCTGGGTCCAAAAGGCCCCTGAGGCCAGGGGTTTATATAGTACTCAGGGGCGTGCTGATTGGTTGGTAGTAGGGACTGAAATTACACTAACTTAATTGTTCAGTAATAAGGACAAAAAAAGCATCATGATAATGTAAAGGGCCGATGGGCAGAGGATTGAAAAACGGCCAATTAGGAAAAGAAATCCAGCGAAAAGGAAATGGGTGTGACTTTTGTCCGGAGCCTGCAGTTTGCAGCTGTTTCTCTGGGTAAAATGGAATCCTACCAGAGACCTGCCTTAACTGTCTGCCTAAGCAGCTTCTTGCTTACTCCTCTCTCAAAACCATCAGAAATAATTAAGGATTTGTCTATTTCTCCTCACACTTCAATGAGTGCTTCCTGTGTGTTGGATGAAATGATAACTTAATCATTGAAAATGATTTTAAAAAAAATTCTTGGTAATGCTCTTTGCTTTGAATATGTATTTTCTAATATTACTATAGCCACTCTAGCTTTCTTTGAATTAGGGTTATCATGGTATATCATTTTTCATCCTTAATTTTTATTGTTATTGTGTCATTTTATTTACAGTGAATTTCTTGTAAGCAATATGCACTCGGGTCATGTTTTTTTTTTTTCAGTCTAACATTCTTTGCCTTTTAAGTTGGCGTGCTTTTAATCATATTCACATTTAAAATGATTTGTTTATATTGTTGGATATAATCTGCCATTTTGCTATTTGTTTTCTATTTGTCCCATTTGTTCTTTGTTTCTTTAGCCCAGTTTTTCTGTCTTCATTTTAATAATACAGTATTTTATAATTTTGTATTATCTGCATTGGTAACTTATTTTGTCTATTATCTATCTATCTATTATCTATCGTCTTTCTATCATCATCACCTAGCTAGCTAGCTATCCTTTTATATGTAGCTACCTAGCTATATATGTATATTAGTGATGCTGCTGGTGTCATTTTATTGATGAATCGTGTGCTTTGTATCTGTTGAAATTAAAGGAACTATGTGTGTTTTTTAAATACATTGTAAAATGTGTCTCGAGCAATATAGTATATCCTCAAGTAGTTTTGCAAAACCCCCTCTGTCCATTTTCATTTTTCCTTTTGGGATTCCAAATACATGCAAATTATGCTACTGACACTCTATTAGCTTGTTTGTTAGCTCTTTTTGATAATTTTATTCTGTCTCTTCATGCTGGAGTTTCCAAATATCTTTCTAAGTTTTTTGTTTGTTTGCTTTTGTTTTTGTTTTGAGTTTACAAATATCTTCTGCTGTACCATCAAATCCGCTGTTAATTCCATCCAGAGTGCTTTTCATCTAGGGCATTGTGTTTCATCTCTAGAATTATGATTGGGCTGTTTTCATATCTCCCAAGTGTGTATGTGCTCAATCTTTCCTCTGCCTTCTTAACATAAGGTATATAGTGTTAGGTTAAAAATCCCAGTGGGGCCTTCAAAATGTTAGGTCAGACCCTACAGAGTGTGTGTCTGGTTTGTGAGCTGGAGCCACACAAAAGATGCTAAGAATGGCATAGAAGTTGGATTAGAAAATATAGTTTACTTAGAAAGTAAATTAGGGAGAGAGAGAGGAGATTCATCTCTCCAAGGGCAGGGGACCAAAGCTAAGAAAACATGATGGCCATAGCGCAAGCATTCATGTGGCCAGACCATAGTTTAGCAAAGCAATGGTTAAAAAGTAAATTAGAGAGAAAGAATGAGAGGAAATTAACCTCCCCAAGGTTGGGGAGGGGACCACAGCTTAGGAAAACATGGCCTTGCCATACATAGCTCAAAGAACACATGGCCTGGTCAGTGCTTAACAAAACAATGATGACTGCTGTTCGAAGTTGAATACCTTTTAAACCTTCCTTCTGGTGGGGGGCAGCTTGGTAAGATGATTGGGTGGTGGTCTTTGTCATGTCATCAGGAAGGGCAGGTAAGCACGGGTACTGATGTCACTAATTTTATCATTTGCATCATATTTCAGGGATTGATTTTCTTCCTATTTTGGGGTCATGTTTTTCTAACGATGGCTAATAACTTTACTGGATCACAACTATTGTAATTTTTTTTCCTTGTTTGGGTGCTGGGTATAGTTACAGTCAAGTTACTAATCTTGGACTTTGATCTGGAATCCAGTTGAATTATTTAATTATTTTGAGACTTGCTTTTTTAAACAGTGTTGTTTGGTGGGATTTTATCAAACTTTAGTTTAGGCTAATTTTATCCTAGTACTAAGCCACTGCTCTTCTGAGTACTCTACCCACTCTCTCTCTTTTTGTTTTTTGAGTCGGGATCTCATTCTGTCACCCTTGCTAAGTTCAGTGACATGATCACAGCTCACCACAGCTTCCAACTGCTGGGCTCAGGCCATCCTTCTATCTATCACAGCCTCCTGAATAGCTAGGACTATGGGCACATGCCACCACAACCAGGTAATTTAAAAATAAAACTGTAGAGACAAGATCTCACTATGTTGCCCAGGCTAATCTTGAACTCCTGTGCTCAAACAATCCTCTTACCTTAGCCTCCCAAATTTCTGTGATTACAGATATGACACACGGCACTCTGTCCCTTTTATGACAAACTTTTCTGCTTTCACTCATAAGAAACACGCATTTTTTCCAGCACTGTTAGAACTCTGATGATCGGTCCCTCTACTTCTTTTGGGTGATTTTTTAACAGGCATGTACTACTGACTACTCAGGTGAAGACTCAAAGGGCCTGTATTAGTCAGGGTTCACCAGAGAGACAGAACCAAAGGAAAATAGACAGATTAGATAGATAGATAGATAGATAAATAGATAGATAGATAGATAGATAGATAGATGAGAGAGAAAGAGAGAGAGAAAGAGAGATAGTGAGATTGAGATATATATATATATATATATATATATATATATATATATATATGTAGACAGAGAGAGAGAGAGAGAAAGAAAGAGAGAGAGAGAGGATTTATTATGAAGGGAGTTGGCTCATGACACTATGGAGACTGAGATGCTGAGATGTTCCAAGATAGACTATCTGCAAGCTGGAGAATCAGGAAGAGTGTAGCTCGGGTCAAGACTGAAGGCTTCAGAAGCTGACTCTCAGTTCAAGGATGAAAGCCTGAAAAGTCAGAGGGTCACTGGTGTGTGTCCTGGAATCCAATAGTCAAAAAGCCTGGAGTTCTGATATTTACAGACAGGAAAAGAGTGTCTCCGCTTCAGGAATGAGAGAGAGAGGAAATTGCCTTTCATATGCCTTTTTGTTCCGCCAGGGTTTCTTGCCCAGTGGATGATGCTCACTCAACATTGAGGGTGAATCTTCTCTATTCAATGTGCCTACTCACACCAACCTCCTCTGGAAACATTCTAACCGACACACCCATAAATAATACTTCACCACTTTTTTAGTATTTCTTAATCAAATCAAGCTAACTCCTAAAATGAACCATCTCTGGAGCCGTCTATAGATCTGTAAAACTTTCTCTGTCTCACTGGGAAGTTCTCCCCTCTCGGGTACTCTACCCTGCAAACTACAGGTAACTTACCTGCTCTGCGCTCCCAGCTTCATACTTTTAATTTAGGATGATGGCCAGACTCCTTCTGCATTTTTCTCCTGGTGGATGGAAAACTCTCTCTTCAGTAATCTGGACAATTGCAATGCCCATCTCATTTGTTTATCTTCTTTTAAGCGTCATGGTCCTGAACTGACTGATTTCCAATATCTGAAACTGTTGTTTCACATCTTTATCCAGTTTCTTTCTTCAGGTAGGAGAGTAAATCTTGTGTTTATTACTTAATGTTTATTAAAACAGAATTCTCTAATAACAGAAACAAATTTTATTTTGTGACTTTTAACACCTAGCTATGAATTGGTTTCACTTTGTTCACATCATTTATTCTGTCCTGTAATTGACTATAATCCACTGATATTATATCCTATATTTTTATTTAGTATTATGTGTTTATCCAAAAAAGGCCCCATAGTACAAGTATTAGCTAAAAAATATTATATAAGTTATACTGTAGAGAGATTTATTGCATGCAATTAATATGAATGAGATGGATTTTCTGATTTATAACTCATTTAAAAGAGAATAAGTACATCACGTAGATTAAGATTTGCTTCACCAATCTTAGATGAAGATAATAGTTATTAAATTTCCAAATAGAAACTTTTCTCTAACCCAAATTGAAGAATCACTGTTCTACTGACTCATCACTATTTAAATTATATCTAACATTTATTGAGCTCTTACTATCTGTGAGACATACATAGAAATATCTATTGGCTCATTTATTCCTGGCTACAAACATATAAGGTAGGCAGATAGCTGTATTAGGGCTTTTCAAAGAAACAAACCCAACAAGGGGAGTCTGTGTGTGTATGTGTGTATGTGTGTGTACTGTGTGTGTGTGTGTGTGTGTGTGTGTGTGTGTGTAATTTATTATGAAGCATTGGCTCACATAATTATGGAGATAGGCAAGTCTGGAAATATTTAGAGTGAGTCAGTAAGCGTGAGACTTAGGAGATCTTATAGTTCAATTCCAGCCTAAGTTTTAAGGCCAGAGATCCAGGAGATCCAGTGGTATAGCTCCTGTCTGAAGGCTGGCAGCCTTGAGACTAGGAAGTGGTGATGGCTCAGTTTCAGTTTGAAAGCAGGAACTTCAGCTGATGTCCTAGTTTAAAGGCCATCAGGCAGGAGGAATTATTTTGTGCTTGGGGGCAAGTCAGTCATTTTTTTCTCTTTAGGCTCAACTGAATGGATGAGGCCCACCTACATTAAGGAGGGCAATCTGCTTTATTTATTCTACTAACCCAAATGTTTATCTCATCTAAAAATATCTTCACAGAAACATTCATAATAATGTTTGGTTAAATATCTGGGCACCTAGGGCAACCTCCTTGGGTCCCCTTTCACTGTGGGAGCTTTTCTGTCCTCTCAAGGAATCTTGCTTTAAAAAAAAAAATCTGGACACCCAGTGACCCGGTCAACTTGACACTTAAAGTTAACTATTATACTAGTATCATCCCTATTTTATAGCTGAAGAAACTGTATCCTAGAAGGTTAACTCATTGACTCAAGTCACATTGATCATTAGCAATTGAGTCAGGACTTCAACTGAGTAGTTCTTTCCCAAAAGTCCCGATGTTCCTCTACTTACTTCTGGTTAAACCCTTCAATACGACATAAACTCCTGTAAGTAATGGTACATACTTAATGTGTAACTCTTTTTAATTTAATTTTTATTGTAACAGAGACAGGGTCTCTCTATATTACCTAGGCTGGTCTTGGACTTCTGGCCTCAAGTGATCCTCCTCTCTTGGCCACTCAAAATACTTAGATTACAGGCATGAGCCACTGTGCCTGGCCATGAATGTGTCTCTTTTACCATCATAATGTCAAAAAATGGCAAGTAGAAACATTATAAGTTAAGGTTCTTCTGTACATGCTTTTAATTGCTATTTCTTAGAGATTAATTTTGAAAATAAGCATTTTAAGGCATGGCTTTTCAGAAGGAATAAAATAGAAATGTGAATTTTATGTATAATCATGAAATGAGTACTGTTTTTTTTTCTGGTGGATAGATATCTAGAAAGATTTTCTTATCTCAAAACTGACGCGATAATTTCTACTTTAAAAAATCTATATTAACCATTATGAGCATTCATCAAACTACTGTTACAAAGGGAAAGATAGAAAGGGCTGCAATGTTCTATAGAGTATTGTGTCTTTCCTACTGTGAAACAGTAATGATTTATTCCAGTGAACATTTTATTCTGGGCTCAATTTCAATATTGGCTAGTATTAAGGTTTAATTTTCATAATTTAGAAAATATCTTATTTAAAACTGGAATAATGGTGTTGACTGATAGAAAAAAGTTTTTAGCAATGGAGAAGAGGAAAACTAGTCTGCAAAATGCCAATCTTCCCAGGTGAGAAAAAACTTGGCAACAATATTATGTACTCAAATATATTATACAGACATATGGTTTCTATATTTTGATCTATACAAGTGCTGATCTCATACATTTTACCTGCAGTTAAGTCTGTAAAAATCAGAGTGTTTTCTTATAACATTTAGCTTCTTCTTAGCATTTAAAAAAATAGAAACCATCATAATTTGTTTGTTCATGTATAAATTTAGAAATAACTGAGCTTAAATGAAGAGGGGGACATGATAATTTACTTAATTTACTTAAATGAAGAGGGGGACATGATAATTTACAGTGCATTTAATGTTATTTCTTCCACTGTGATTTAAGTTTTAATTTAGTCTTTATATTATTAGTTGCTTATTTATGTTTTGATAATTATTAATTTTATTTGATTTTTAAAGTATTCTTGCAAGTCACTAAAGCCAAAACAAAATAAAATATAAATTTATGATCACCCGATATCTTTCAGAGAATTGCTGAATTAACAATAGAATTAACTTCATGGCCTTTCTCCATATTTAAATAAATTCATTTTTTGTGACTGCTAAGTTAGCAATGCAGTGTAGTCTAAAGTAATGTTTTTTAAATATACTATTCTAAAACTGGGCTCAGCGGCTCACTCCTGTTATCCCAGCACTTTGGGAGGTCTAGGTGGAAGGATCACTTGAGCCCAGGAGTTTGAGACCAGCCTGGGCAACATAGCAAGATCTCATCTCTACAAAAAGTAAAAAATAAATAAAAATAAAAAAGTACTATTCTAACAACGTTGACCTGATTGACATAGAAAAGAAGACTGATGCTGTTCAAACGTAGTTATAGTTTAGAATGGGAAAGCAAATTTTCGAATCTAGCTATTTTCCACCACTTTGCATATACAAAATATATTGTTATTAATCTATTTAATACCGTACATTTATGTGTAACAACCTTTACCAAGTTGTCATTTAAAATAGTAAAATGTTTTTTAAAATTTATGGCCCAGCCTATAATCCCAGCACTTTGGGAGGCCAAGGCAAGTAGATTGCCTGTGCCCACGGGCTCCAGATCAGCCCGGGCAACTTGGCAAGATTTCATCTCTACAATAAATCAAAAATCAACTGGCGTGATAGTGTGTGTCTGTAGTTCCAGCTAATATAATTCCAGTTACTTGGAAGACTGAGGTGGAAGGATCTCTGGAGTCCAGAAAGTCGGCGCTAGGGTAACCTTTAGCATGCATGCCACTGTACTCCAACATGGGCGATGGAGTGAGACTCCAACTAAAAAAAAGAAAAATTTATAGTCCTATGTGTTTTGACAAATGTATATACACTCCTGTAACCACTATCACAAACAAAATGTTTTCATTACCACAAAAATTTCTATTGTGCCCCTTTGCAGCTAATTCCCTAACCCCACATTACCTTCATCCCAAGTAACTACTGACCTTTCTATCACCACACTATCACCAAAGATTAGTAGTTTTTACTCGAGAGTTTCATAGAAATAAACATTATAGTGAGCATACCTGTTCATTTGTTTATTATTTTGTTGCATTTAATCTGAGCAAAAATGTTTCTGAGATCCATCTGTGTTGATGCATTTTTTTTTTTCTTTTTGAGTCAGAGTTTCACTCTGTCACCCAGGCTGGAGTGCAGTGGCACACTAATGGCCACTGCGGCCTTGATCTGCTGGGCTCAGGTGATCCTTCCGCCTCAGCCTTCCAAGTAGCTGGAACCACAGGTGCACATCGCCACACCAAGCTAATTTTTTTTTTATTGTAGAGACGAGATCTTGCCAAGTTGCCCAGGCAGGGTTCAGTCAATCTTCTCACCTCCACCTCCCAAAGTTCTGGGATTACAGGCATGAGCTTTCGTGCCCAGCTGATGCATGTATTAATAATCTATTTATTTTTTATAACTGTATTATTTCATTGTACAGATGTACTTCAACTTGGTTATTCATTTGTATGTGATGAATGTTTAGACTATTTCCACTCTTTGGATATTATAAATAATTTTTCTGTGAACAACCATGTACTAGGGACCCCCAAAAACCAGAATTATACTTTGCAAAGCAGACTCCTTGTAGTAAGTACAGGCTTCTTCGTTAGTAAGTATACTAGGATCCCACTGGCATCAATGTACCAGCTAGCATTGTTGTGAGAAGCTGCTTTTAGCTTCAGGGAATTTTTTGTTTTGAGGATTCATTCAACCCGTTTGCCCATTTATTTCATGGTGGGTGATTTACTTGAGTATTCAGCAGTTTTTGATCAAAAACGGCATGACCCCTATTCTCCACCCTCCTTATTCACCAGATCTCTGCCCAAGTGAATTTTTTTTTGTTTCATTGGATGAAAATAGTTCTCAAAGGAAAGGTTTTGCCAGTGTGGAAAAAGTGAAACAAAAAAAGAGCAGAAGCACTAAAAGGCATCAAAATTGACGAGTTCAAAAACTGTTTTGAACAGTAGAAAAAGTGTCTCAATAGGTGTATTGCATCAAACGGAGAGTACTTTGAAGGTGACTGAAGTTTAAACATGTAAGACTAAATACACAGTTTTTCATCGATAAATTCCAGGTTTGCTGGGTTTTCCCTCAAACAAGTTTTTGTGTGAACATATTATTCACTTGGGTAAATGTCTAGGAATACAGCATGTTTTTTCACATTTTTAAGAGGTTCTATATAGGTTTTCAAAATGATTGCAACAGTTTATATTTCCACTAGCAATATATGACAGCCACAATCTCAACTGTTTGTTGTGAGCATTTTTAATTTCAATCATAAAAGTAAATTTGAAGTGGTTTCTCATGATAACTTTTGAAAAGAAATGATATTGAATATCATGTGATTATTGGTTATTTGTATATATTTTTGTGACATTTCTGCTTAAATCTTTTACCTGTTTTGTGCCATATTATTGAATTTAAATAATTTTAAAAAATAATTCATTGATATATGAACTTTGTTAATAAAAGTCTTGCATATATCATCTCACAATAAGAGACTTATATTTTGATTTTGTTAACGAAGACTTCTTATGAGCAATAGTTTTTATTTTGATAAATTCCCATTTATTAATGTTTTATGATTCCTGTCCTAAAAAATATTTGCCTATGCCCAAATTTCAAGCATTTTCTCCTATATTTTTAAAAAGAAGGTCTATAATTTTAGTTCTTATGTTTAAATCAGTGATTATTTTTGGTTAATTTTTGTGAATAATGTGAATCTGTGTTTGAGATGAATGTTTTTCTGTTTGACTCTTTAATTGTTCCTGCACAATTTATTGAAAAGACTGTTCCTTTCCTCTTGATTGACATTGATCAATTTACCATACCTGCATCTGTTTATTTCTGAAGTTTTTATGCTCTTCTTTTCTTTATGTTTACATCAATTTCTACCAATACCACACTTACTTTATTATGTAATTTACTTTTATAATAATTTTTATATTATGTCATATACATCTAATTTTTAATATTTTGTTATTCCTAGTTGTTTTAATTTATGTACATATGTATGAGTCTACATCAATATATATAATTATATTAGAAAGAGCTTGTCAATCTCTATAAGAAAGTGTGCTGAGTTTTTTTTTAAAGATTTCTTTGAATTTATAAAGAAATTTTAGTAACAACTGATATCTTAATATTTTATTTTAATTTTTTTAAATGAAGAATAATTGTATGTAGTTATGGGATATAATGTGATGTGTAGTACATGTATACTTTGTAAAATGATTAAATCAGGTGAGTTAACATATTCCCCCACTTCACATATTTATCATTTCTTTATGGTGAGAATATTGAAAATCTCTTTTAGCAATTTTGAGTTATGTCATACATTATTATTACCTATACTCCCATGCTTGCAGTAAAGCAATAGAACTTATTCTTCCTATGTAACTGAAACTTTGTACTCTTTGATTGGCATCTCTCTTTCTTTTTCGTCCATTCCCCCGCCCTTCTTCATCTTGCCACAATCTCTGGCAACCCTCATTCTGTCTACTTCTGCAAGTTCAAACTTTCTGTGCCTGCTTTATATCACATAGCATAATGTCCTATAGAGTTATTCATGGTGTCCTAAATGACAAATTTTTTTTTAAATGTTTAGTATTCTGTTGTATATCTGTACTGCATTTTTAAATACATGTATTTGTTTATGGACACTCATTTCCATAGCTTGGCCATTATGATTAATGTGAAATAAACATGGAAGTGCAAATATGTCTTCAACATACTGATTTCAATTTCTTTGCATAAATATCCAGAAGTAGGCCTGGCAGATTGTATGGCAATTCTATTTTTAGTTTCTTGTGAAACCTCCAAACAGTTTTCCGTAATTGCAGTACTAATTTACATCCCCACATTCCCACTAGCAGTGTGGGAGGTTTCCTTTGCCTCCACATCCTCACCAGTGTTTATTATCTTTTTTAAAAAATAATAATCATTGTAAAAGATATGAGGCAAAATTGTGGTGTTAATTTGCATTTCCTTGATGATTAGCAATATTGAACATGTTTTTATTTATCTTTTGGCCAACTCCATGTTTTTATATATCTTTTGTATGTCTTTCTTTGAGAAATATCTATTCAGATCATTTATCCATTTTTAAATCAAGTTTTCTTGTTATTGAGTATTTTTGTGTTTATCATACATTTTAGATATTACCCCTTTATCAGGTATATGGCTTGCAAATATTTTCTTCTAATCTCTGGACTGTTTTTTCACTCTGTTAATTGTTTTCTTTTTCTTCAAAAACTTTATAGTTTGTTACAATCCTATTTGTTTGTTTACTTTTGTTGCCTGTGCCTTTAGGGTTATATCCATGAAATCATTACCCAAGCCAATGCCAGGGCAGTTTTTTCCTATGTTTCATTTTAGTAGTTTAAAGTTTTAGGTCTTAAGTCTTTAATCTATTTTAAGTTGATTCATAAATATATGGGGTGAGATAATGATACAATTTCACTCTTCCAAGTATGAAGAGTCAGTTTTCCTAACGTTATTTAAGATATTGCTGCTGTCAGTTCCCTATTGTGTGTTCATGACATTTTTGTTACAATCAACAGACCATAAGTGCATGAATTTATTTCTAGAATCTCTATCCTATTCGATTGGTTGATAAGTCTGCTTTTTAATTGAATAGCATAATCTTCAGGGGAAAGATACTGCATTCATTCTAGTTCATTTAAAACTTCTTAATAATTTACTATAAGTTTGGACTGGGAAAAAAAAGGATAGCTTGTGATCTGTATTTTGTTTATATCTCAGTTTGTCATGTAAAGATTCTGTATTTAAATATAATTCATACAGAGCTACAATAGTAATAGTTTAAAAGTATATTGAAGATTTTTGATGCATTTTTCCCAAAAATGCTGTTTTCAAAAGTTCAACTCAACAGATCTGGTTACATGTGTGCTGAGATCCAATTAAACTAGCCAAAATTGTTTTGACCAGAATAGACAGCTGACTGAAGCCAAATTGATTGGATTCTCAATCTTCTAAAACTTGTAATAAGATAATTTTGTGACTCTAGAATGAACTAATAAATTACACGATTTTCTATGTCTATGACAGCCATATTTGGCCATGTACTCAGAGACTTGGAGAAAACCTGGTCTCAGAAAAAGAGAATATAGGGAAAAAATGATGCAGAAAAGTTTTATTGACAAAATACCACATGGCTCCGGAGACAGCAAGATAGCAATACTGAAAATACTTCCATCTTTTTTACCAGTTACTATTGAGACTGATGATAAAACCAGTTGTATGCTATCCAGTGTTCTGCTAGTTAATTTGTCTTTTTACTTAAAACAGCTTGAAGAATTGTTCTTTTTTGCATCCTGAAGTTTATGCAAGAAACAAACACATTTGAATAGCAAGGATTAGGATAAACTTCACAAAGTCCTTGAAATTACTTTTATAGTCTAAGAAGATTTTAAAAAGAGTTGGGAGACAAGAGAAAAGTAGGAGTAGAATCAAGAAATTAACCAAGATCATGGGTAGTTTGAAAAATACAGCTCTTTCTGCAAGACTGGCTGCATCTTCAAGAGCAGAGTGGCCAGAGGTGAAGCTGAAAATAATGGCTATGGTGAACTCAAAATGGATTATAAATATCATGCTAATGAATTCAACAGATTTTTATTGGATGTGAGGAGCCATAGAAGATATTAAAAGTGATGATATGGCAATATCTTTTCTTTCTTGTGAACATAAAGACAACTTATGAGGTTTTATAATTTGAATTTGTAACTGTAATAAACAGCATATACCTTATGCGTGATACGATTATGAGTATATATGCATTTTCTTGGCATTTGCATTCTGGACACAGAATGGTTGGTTTAGGATATAAATGCTATGCATTTTCCCTTGCAATATGTACTAACCAGTAATTTTTCATTTTGTACATGAAGGTGTGGTTAAGGGTCTTATTTATTATTTAAGTTACTAAGTAATATAAGACTAATCACATCTCTAGTAAAATAACTTATTGTGCTAATATGCTAACCTTCTTAAGAAATGACTGCAATTTTTAACTGCTGTTATATTTTTATGCCTATAATTTTTTATTTTGTTATAGTAGAAAGAGAGAAAAAAAAGGCATACACTTTCAAGGACATACACACATACATGCACTCACTTCTCACTTCTCAGATAAAAACTAACAAATAATGTGATTTCACTGAAGCACTTATTACCTAATGTAGTAAAAGTTATTTGTCATGTACTAAAACAACATACTAAAACAATGTCCTGCATTTGCATATAGTTCAATACCTATGACTTATAACCTCCATTGTAAACAGACTAGACTAAAAGCACCATTTGTCAAATTCATCATACCTTGCATTATCTCTTTTTCCTCTTCTGGTTACTAACTTTATAAAAGGAACAGCAACTTTTTTTTTTAATAAGTCTCAACATTAACTTCAATATAAATGTCTCCATTAGGTAAAGAAGCAAAAAGCACCACAGAGTACTTGAATCAAATCAAGATCTAGTAATGTTGTCGAAATTACTCATATTCTTGGTATAGGCACCAATCTTTTTCAACTTTATAATAATGTAAGCAAAATAACAGTAAAAGTCAACAACTTAGAAATTCATATTCATCTTAACCCAATACTATATAGTTTTTGATTTTGAAATATTATACACAGACACAAATTTATGCCTTTGATAATAACACAAAGCTGTATTTGGTTCACTAAACCCTTTATAAAAGAAATACAGTCTATTATAATTTTCTTTATTTTGTTATTCTTTATGTCAATTTCTCTCTTAATTTCCTTATTATTTACTTTATCAACCTTTGAAATTAATTGTTTCTTTAGCAAACTTTTTCTATAGTAACATATATTTTTCTTTTTTAACATAGATGTAAGCTGATTAATGATTATCTTAATCTTCATTTTTACGTGGTTAGGTTTATTTAAATAATGCGTATTGTAAAATTTATGCAAATAACTCTTTTCTACTTATACTTAAGCATTCAAACATTGTTTTCTTCCTATTTTGCCATATTAACAGGCACATATTTCTCAGGGAAATGATAGTCTCTATGCATTTATATAGCACATTTTTTATGGGGGCACATTGTTGCTATTTCAATAATCTTATTGTATATTTTAAATGATATTTGCTATATTATATGACACTAAACTATTTTAAAAATTATGCCAGCATCAAGATTTAAAATAGCAAACATTTATAATGCTATGTGAACAGTTTTTTTATGACGCTGTGTTACATAATTACTTTAATCTTTTTTTTTTTAATCGATTATTCAAGAAGTTATCAGCTTTTATCAGATCTCTGGCTGATTAGAGAGAATTAGAAACTATCTGCAAAAAAATTTTGATAATATTAATGTAAAAGCACTGCACATAAAAAACAGTAATGATGAATCAAATTCACAATATGCCTCAAATTCTGAAGTATGCTTGATAAGCATCTATGCACATATTTTCTTCCCAGACCTCTCATGGGGCACACTAAACAACCAGCAAAGCAAATCTAATAAAATACTTACAACTTATTAAAATTCTCATTGAAATTCACTGATTTTCCACAAAAGAATATATACTATAAAAAAGATAGTATGATGTAGTCAGACATTATTTGTAAAATAGTGATAAAATATACAGGTTCTAATTTTAGTACTGATGGCTAAGGAGCTCTGGATATTTTAATTTTAATGAAGAGGAAATGTGTTATTACTAGTGATATTTGAAACTCTAGTTATGTAAGGTTATTGCTTTACTTTATATAACAATAATACTGTGACTGACACTAAAAATATTATAATAATAAAAGAGGTTATTATAATATCACATTAACAAATGATAGCAATGTGTTGGACACAGCACACAATAAAAATTATAGACATGCTTTCTGCTGGAGAAATTTTTATTCTATGCAAAAGTAGCTAAGTTTTTATTTGTTTTACAGGCTTAACCTATTTCTTTGTTACAGCAACTCATTTTACATATGAAGAAACCAAAACTCAGATAAGTGATTTGCCTTATACATCAGTGACCAAGGAAATGTAAACTTGAACCAGTCTAAATTAATCATAATTAGGCACAGAAAATGGTTCTGCAGACAGTCAAAAGAAAGGGGAAAAGACAAAACTGTATATGCCTAGTAAGAATTGTATTTGATACTCAGCTTTCTTATCAATTACACTGAAAGATTTTAAGTTTCTTTTTTTTGTTTTTTTCTTTTTTTTTTTTGAGTTGGAGTCTCACTCTATCACCCAGGCTGGAGTGCAATGGCTTGCTCGCCGCCAACCCAGCATCGACCTGCTGGGCTTGGGCAATTCCTCTGGCCTTCCAAGTAGCCAGAACTACAGGCGCGCGCTACCACATCCGGCTAATTTTTTACTTATTGTAGAGATCAGGTCTTGCCAAGTTGCCCAGGTTATTCTGAAAACCATGAACTTAGGGTCACCTCAGCCTCCCAAAGTGCCAGGATTACAGGCTTGAGCCACCGCGCCCGGCGATTTTAAGTTTCTTAGAAAATACTCATGGGGTGATGAAGGAAAGCACTCACTAGACAAGAAGCTTAATAGACTATTGCATATATGATGGAGGATCTTGCCTAAAAACATAAACTAAAATATAAATACGTAGAGATAGATATTCAAATTAGATAGGGTATAGAGTTCTAAGAACACATTTTTGAATCTTTAACAATTGTCTTGAATATTATAGATGTCTAAGAGACCAGAAAAATTGGCATTCTATTTAACATATGTTAGGAAGTCACTGAGTTGTCCTGGAAAACGTTTCTTGGTCTTAGGAGAGAATCTCTGTCATGTCCGCATGTGGCATTAGTAACAGTGGCACCATCTGACTACCAACCCGAGGATATAAGCCAGCATCCAAAGTGGTAGAGCAGAGGGTCAGACAGGACCTAGGTCCTTCAGTCACTGAGTCAAGCAACTCTAATCGTGCCCTGTCGGTGGATCTGTGCATTGAGCACTTTCTGTGCTGTAGATATGAAATGATAGTATTTGTAAATAACACTGACATTAGCGACCAGCTCCATAGAACAAGCTGCCTGCTCAGTTTCCCCAAGGCTAATGAGATCATTTCCTCAGCACTTCCTATTTGTGTCACAACCACGATCCCCAAGACAGTGCTGTGTTGTTGCCCCATTTGGGAAGCTCTTCTCTGAACTACTCATCATCAGAAATAATAAACCTCATTATTTTACATTAGTTCGAAGGATGTTTTCTGATATTTGTTGCCTTAATGCTTCTACTGACACAAAAGTCTCATAGAATTTGTATTAGTTAAGTACACTTTTATCTGTAAGTAATTGAAAATATGTCAAGAGTTGCTTAAACAAACAGGGATTTCTCTTTTTTCATATAAAAGAAAGTGAAGGGTAAGGCTGTCTAAACCCAACAGTTTCTGACAGCACCCTCAGAGTCCCAGGCCTCTTCTCGCTCCTTGCTCACCTACTTGGGTTTATTACTTCATGGTTCAGGAATGGTGGATTCTGTCAATCCAGACATTGCACCCATGTTTATCAAAGAAAGAAAGAGATAAGAAAAAACAACCTTCGTCCTGAGGCTTCATATTTTCATTTTGGAAGAAAAAATCATTCTCATCAGAGTTCCCACTATATCTCTTTTAGCTGAAGTCAGTCACGTGCTCACCTTTTAGAGTTATCAATAGGATAAGGCATCATATGGCCTCAGCCTCATGGTGCAGGACTAGACATATTTCCTGGAATCAAATATAGCCCTTTGCTTCCTGAACAAATTTGAGTTTTCTTATTAGGGTAAAAAGGGGTTTAAGCAGCAGATTTCCCCATGTAGAATAATGACCTGTACTTGTTATGTGTCTCAAATGGGACATCTTAAGTGTATGAAGCTCTTAGCACAGTGCTCATTATTTAATATCCATTCAACTGTTATTTATTGTGATTATTGTTATTACCATTATCATTATTAATAAGACAAAACCACTACATGCTTCTCAGTTCTATAAGCACCAGTTGAGGGAAATTGCTAGGGGAGGGAGGGCATACCTCATCAACAAGGGTACCTGCATGATCTGTGTTTATATACCTAACCCTCAATTGTACCTCACATTCTTATAATAAATAATAATTAAACAAATAAAAATAAAAATGGGGATGATGCTCACTTCTTCCACTATTTCACATTTTTTCACCTGAACATTGAAGTAATATACCTTGTATTTTTGATTTTCACAGAAGCTCATGTAAATATGTCTCTCCATTTTTTAAAGCTGCTTTCTATCTGGAGCTAAATATGGCACAAAATAGCATACTGCCCACTCGGTCTCTCCAGTCTTATTCGATAAGTGCCACACAACAAAACCCCAGAAAAGCCTCTGTCTTTTTTCTTACTTCTTTGTTGGTCTTATTTCTTATTTCCACGTTGGTCTTCAACATACCATTACTTGTATCCAGACAGGGAAACTAAACCGTGGCTTGCTTGCACATATCTAAAAAACCCTATTATCAGTTGCAAAGGGGGCAAACACCTGCTTGATCATCCAGACCATTCCATATACCAGTACACCATTATTGTCATGCATCATTTCTTATCAAGGTGTTTATGCTGTTAAAAGTGAATGTGGACTGGATAAAAAAATGTGGAATAGGCCAGTCATGGTGGCTTATGCTTATAATCCCAGCACTTTGAGAGACTGAGGTGAGAGGATTACCTGAGCTTGTGGGTTCAAGACCAACCTGGACAACTTGACGAGACCTCATCTCTACAATAAATAAAAAAATTAGCCTGGCATGGTGGCACGTGCATGTAGTTGCAGCTACTTGGAAGGCTGAGGCAAAAGGATTGCCTGAACCTAGCAGGTCGAGGTTGTGGTGGCTGTGAACTTTCCACTGCACTCCAGCCCGGGTGACAGAGTAAGACTCCAACTCAAAAAAATAAAAGAAAAAAATGTGGTATATATATACATAACAGAGACATTCCGGTAAAAGAGAAGAGGCAGGACTGATGTGAATTTCTCATGACCACTTAATGGAATGTGAGTCAGTTTAGGCCACTCTGCTGGCTCTCTGCTGGAGAATCCTCCAAGGCTCAAATTCACAGGACTTGGACCTGCGTGTAGAAGAGACTATGACACTTGAGTTGTCTTTAAAAATATATTGAAAAAAAGTCATCACAGATTTTCCTCTGAAATACTTTTTTCACTTCATGTTGGTTGATAACTCCCCGATTCATTCCATTTTACTTTGAATAATGGTATTCAAAGATCCTTACAATTCTAAAATGAAACACATCTGAAGCTGCCTGCTATGGGATGAAACATGAAAAGGCATCTGAAACTTTTGAAATGGAAAATGGGGGGAAAAAAACAGTGCAGATCAAAATACATTTCATGTTCAAAATTTTCCAAAGAAACAGACTTCCTGAAACCACTTTTCATAAGTTACTTTTTTGGTTTCAATTGGTCAGTACCGGGTAATAGAATCAAGCATTGCAGTGTTTATTGCAGTTTCTAAAACAAAACAAAACAAAAAAGCATTACTCTTTTCTAAATAGTTTTAAAGAATAAAATTGCCGGCAGCATCATGTTATCACACCTTCAATGTAAGATGCATTTTATTATTTAGTGATTAAAAGTTAGTTATCATTGCTTTGTTTTTTTGAGCACCTATGAACATAAAAGTGATTAGGAATGCAAATAGTGAATTAAAGTGAAATGCTGACATTTGATATTATATTGTTGGGATGGTTAATTTTGTATGTCAACTTGTTTGGGCCATGGTGCTAAGATATGTAGCCAAACAATATTCTGAATTTTCTGTGAGGGTGTGTTTGGATGAGATTAAAGTTTAAATTGGTGGATTTAGAATAAAGTAGAATGCTTCTCCTAATGTGGTTGGGCCTTATCCAATCAACTGAAGGCCTGGATAGAACAAAAGTTTGACCTCCTCTGAGCAAAGAGAATTCTGCCAGCAGGCTGTGTTCAGACTTCAATGGCAGCATGTTTTTTTTTTCCCTGGGTCTCCAGCCTGATGCCCTTTGGACTTGAACTGCAGATTTCAGATTTGCCAACCTCCATTTGCATGTGCCAATTCCTTGAAATAAATACCTCTATAGACACAAACAAAGCCTACTTGTTCTGCTTCTCTGGAAAATCCTGATTAATACAATTACACACGTGACTTTGGTGTATATGAGCAAAAAAGTGGTAACGTTTAGAAGCTGACATTATTTCCTACATAAAATCAGAACTTAGTCAATCTCATTAGTATTCTATAAATTAAACGAATATAACATGTTATATTTTTGCTTATTGAATTGTGGTGTTTTATAAATATATAAACTAAGCATATATCTGGAGTGAATATAAGTTGATACAACTTAGCCGGGCTCGGTGGCTCAGCCTGTAATCCCGCGCCTTTGGGAGGCTGAGGTGAGTGGATTGCCTGAGCCCGCGGGTTCGAGACCCGCCTGGGCAAGTGAGACCTCACCTCTACAATAAATCAAAAAATTAGCCGGGCGTGGTAGCGCTCGCCTGTAGTTCCAGCTACTTGGAAGGCTGAGGAGGAAGGATCGCCGGAGCCCAGCGGGTCGAGGCTGTGGTGGCCGGGAGCGGCCGCTGCACTCCAGTCTGGGTGACAGAGTGAGACTCCAACTCAAAAAAAAAAAAAAATTGATACAACTTTTCTGGTAGGACTCTTGGTAATAAGTATCAGCATAATGTAATTAAAAAGTATTTTTCACTTTTACTAGGAATTTATATCTAACAATTAAGAAAACATTAACAATTAAACAAAAATATGCATTACACATTTTTATTATAACAAAATTTATTTATAAAGATAAGAGAAGGTAATTTAATTACTGATTGTGTTCCTTTATAGAGTTGGCACATCTATACAATTAATAAATGCCATTCACTTTGCTAAAGATGAACATTAATCAATTGAGTGATAAGATGCATCGTGCAACAATATAATGTCTATTTCTAAGTAAAATTCACACACAGTAGCACATACATGAGAGAAGAACCCCTGAAAAATGGAGTTCATTCATAAAAAATTGTGTTTTTATTCTTTTAAGTGTAAAATTCAGTCAGTTTCAAAGTACTCTCCATTTGATGCAGTACATCTATTGAGACACTTTTTCCACTGCTCAAAACAGTTTTTTAACTCATCCATTTTGCTGTCTTTCTGCTGTTTTTGGTTTTACCTCTTCCACTCCTGCAAAATTTTTCCCTTTGAGGATACTTTTTCATCCGGGGAAACAAACAAACAAAAATCCCTTAGGGTAAAATAGAGTGCCCCTAGAGTGTGGGGCATGGAGGTCATGTCATTTTGGTAAAAAACTACTGAACACGCAGTGTGGGCAGGTACAGGTGCACTCATAAAACACTCATCATGACATGGGCAAGCGGTTTAAAGGACCACTCCAAAAACTCACTGACGCTGAATAGCTGCCTCACAACAATGCTAGCTGGTACACTGATGCTGATGACTTCCTAGAACACCTGCCTGGTGGGCAAAGCCTGTACTACAAGGGTCCCACCCTCCAAATGATAATTCTGGGGTCTTTTTGGTTCCCTTTGTAGTTGTGAAAATTTTAATAGTGTTGTTTTCAAAGCACAGTAATTTCTTCAATCTGGAATATAAGTTAAATGTCTTTTGAGGGAAAACACTATACATTCTGAAGAATGAAGCATTTGTTCAGAGTTTTTAGTCATGCAGATATAAATTACCAGCCATTTGTGGGAAAATTTGAATTAGTAGAAAAATCCTAATGCATCATCCTTTTTAATAATATCAATTCTTTTCCTTTTCAAGAATAACATTAAATTCAACTCAAAACAAAAATATTCTTATGAAGTCTCTTGTATAAAGCAAACCCCAATCTAGGGTGTGGGAATTCAAAAAAAATCCTCTTCAATCTTTAAGGAGTTTCCACTATTGTGGGATATGACAGGTATTCAACAATTAAATACCCAGTAAAGAATTGAATTATAATCTGGCCAATTGCATAAATGGAAAGTTTGGAGAACTATGAGAATATGTAAACTGGGGTCAGGGTGGAATGATTTCATGAAATTTATTATTTTCTGGACACTGAAATATAATGAAGTGTTAGGTAGGCGAGGAGGTAGAATGTCGTACAGAGGAGGTCCAGAAAAGAGATGGAGTCTTGTGAATGGAGTGAAAATAAAAAATGGAAGAAAGCTCAAAGTTCATTCCAGGCCAAACTATATAGACCCAAACTAGTTTTTTAATGGGAAAATCATTCAAATTCTCCAAATCTTAATCTTCTGAAACCTGAAAGGTTAATTAGTTTATTTATGTGAGTTTATCTTTCATTAATGGTCTTCACCTCATTTATTTATTTTTAAATTGTGATAAGAACAATAAACATGAGATCTGCCCTCTTAAGAATGCTTTAAGTGTACAGTACAATCTTGTTAACTCTAGGCACAATGCTAGACAGCAGATCTCTAAAACTGTCTTGTAGGACTGAAACTTTATACCAGTTGAATAGTAAGTGGGTCTTGGGGAAATCCAGTGCCTTGTGACCACTATTCTGTTCTCAGTTTCTCAAACGTTCATTGATGGATGAATAAATTTAAAAAATGGTCTTTATATGCAATAGAATATTATTTAATTTTAAAAAAGAAGGACATCCTGCTGGATGTGATCGCATCTATGAACCTGGAGGACATCATGCTAAGTAAAGTAAGACAGACACGGACAAATATTTTATAATTCCATTTATGTAAAGTACTTCATCTTATTTTTTTAAATTCACAAAAAATAAAATGAATCTTTCTGGTGTTCAGTTCTTTGAACATTAAATTAAGTTTAGGTTCATGTTACCATCCCCAAGATGAGTGTGCAGAACCATTTGTCCCCTCAAAACACACCTTTCTCCTTTGACATTGCCATATCCCACCCCCACTCTTAACCCTTTGGCAGCCACTGACTTGTTATTAGTTACCATAGTTCTGTTTTTTTGATACTGTCATCTAAATGGAATAATAAAATATGAAGCCTTTTAAAACTGGATTCCTTCACCTGTCATAATCTGTGTGAGACTCATCGACATTGCATATGTATCCGTAAACCACTGTCATTCGTTGCTAAATCGTATTCTGTTACCTGGATGCAATACGACTTGCTTATGCACTTGCTTTTTGAAGGAGAGTTAGGTTGGTTTTAAGATTTGGTGATTATGAGTGTAGCTGCTGTAAACAATTGTGTACACATTTTTGTGTGAACATTAGTTTTCAATTCATTTGGCTATTTGTCTGGAAGCTAGATTGCTGACTTTACATGGTAGGACAGTATATGTTTTTTTTATAAGGACCTGCAAAATGGCTTTCCAGAGTGGCTGTAACATTCTGCATACTGAATGTTAGAATTTGCCTTTATTTTAGACATTTAGGAGGTCTGTAGTGGTAACTCATGGTTATTTTAATTCGTATGTTCTTTTTTGCCAACCATATCCTTTTTGTTGAATCATATGTTTATCTTTTGCCCATGTCTTAATATTGCTGTTTTCTTACCACTAATTTGTGAGTATATATCCTTGTACAAGTACTTTGTAGAATATGTGATTTGAAAATATTTTCTTTTAATCTGTAGCTCACGTTCTCAGTTTCTTCCCGGTGTCTTTTATGGATCGAAGGTCTTTAAATTTAATAATGTCCTATATAAATTTTTTCCCTTTTTGAATCACACATGTGTTGTCATATATAAAAAAAAACATTCTGGCTAAATCAAGGCCACAGTGTTTTTCTCATATTTTATTTTCTTAAAAGTTATACATTTTACTTTTAGATGAATAGTTCATTTTGAGGTAATTTTTATAAGTTATGACACTTAAGTTGAAGTTATTATTATTCTTGTAGAGAGAAGCTAATTTTCTTCTAAACCATAAGTTGAAAAGTCTATTCTCCACTGAAGTGTCTTTGTAAGTTTCCAAAAAAGCTACATGTCATATTTGTATGAGTATATTTTTAGACTCTATCCTGTTCTGTTGAATAGAGTCCATTATACTCTTCTATTCTATTCTATTCTATTCTATTCTATTCTATTCTGTTCTATTCTGTTCTATTCTATCCTTTCACCAATACCACAATGTCTTGATTACAATGTCTTCATACTAAGTCTTAATATTGGGTTATATGAACCTTCAAATTAATTCTTTTGAAACTTGTTTTGGCTATTCTAATTTCTCTGCCTTCTTATACAAGCTAGAAACAGCTTGTCTGAAGCTTCAAAAAAAAAATCCTGCTGAAATAGTTTGGAATTAAATTAAATCTATCACCTTGAAAAGTTTTTATATAGTTTCTATGTTGAATATTTCCATTCATGAACCCTGTAAGTATCTCTAATTACATTAACCTTTGATTACTTTTATCAGTGTTTTGTAGTTTTTTCAGAATACAGATCCTGTATATGTTTCACTAGATATGTGTCAAATTATTCTGATTTTTTGGAGTGACTATAAATGATATTGCTTTAAAAATGTATAATGGTCTATTCGTAACATATCAATGTATAATTAAGTTTTGTATGCTGACTTTATATTCTGTAACCTTGCTAAACTCCCTTATTAGTTCTGGGAATCTTTTTGTACATTGCTTGTTTTTTTTGTTGTTGTTTTTTGTTTTTTACATGAACAATCATGTCTTTTGTGAATAGGAAATGTTTTAATTCTTCCTTTATAATTAATACATCTTTTATTTCTTTTCATGCCTTCCTGCACTAGCTAAAAATTCTGTACTAAGTTGAGTAGGAGTGATGAGAGTGAATAGCTTTGTCCCATTCTGAAACGGGGAAGCAATGCAGTCATTCACCATTAGAACAAATTAGCTGTAGGATTTTTGGTACATATCCTTTATTAGAGGAATTTCTTTTTTATACCTGTCTACTGAAAGATTTTATCATTAATGTATGTTTAACATTTTCAAATGTCATTTTTTTTAGAATCAATTAATATGATCATGTGGATTTTACCATTAATAAGGTGCATTAAATTGATTAATTTCTGAGTATTAAACAATATCTACATTTCTGAGGTAAACCTTAATTGTGGTATATTATTTTCTTTAAATTGATGGATTTGATTTGCCATTATTTTATTGAGCTTATTCTGTGTTTATGAAAAAATATTATGAAAGATATCAGTCTTTGTTTTAGAATTAGAATGTGATGGTTAATTTTGTGTGTCAAACTGACTGGGATAACAGATGCCCAGATAGCTGGTAAAACATTTTTTGGGGTGTGTTTGTGAAAGTGTTTCTGGAAGATATTAACATTTGAAAATCGACCCCCACCACTGTGGGTGTAATCCAATTCATGGAAGGCTGAGTAAAACACAAAGCTGAAGAAAGGGCAAATTCTGTCTTCATGAGTTGGGATATCCATCTTCACTTACCATCAAAGCTCGTGATTCCCAGGCTTTCAAACTTGGACTGTTTTACACTATTGACTTTCCTGGTTCTTCTGCATGCAGAGAGCATATAATGAGGTATCTTAGCTTCCATTCACAAGAGGCAGTTTCAATAATAATTATCCTATTATATATCTCCATGTATCCCATTAATTTTCCTTTTCTGAACTATACTAACTCATACACAGAATAATGCTAACCTCATAAAGTGAGTTGAAAAGTATCCCACGTTCCATTGCTTGATGAGGCTGTGTGAAATAGACAATATTCTTTAGTCATTAGAATTTGCCAGTGAAATAATGTAGGCTGAAGATTTATTTAGTTGAAATATTTTATACTATTAATTCAATTTTATTAATAGTTCTGAGATTGTTTGAGTTATATATTCTATTTTAGATAAGTTTTGGTAATTTGTAGATTTTGATGAGTTGTCCCATTTTATGACCATCTAATTGTTTAAATTTTGGGTTCTAGAGTTATTTAGAATATTTTTTATCCAACTTTGAATGTTTGTAAGATTTAATGTTTGAATGTTTGTGATATCGTCTCTTGCGTTTCTGATACTTGTACTTTCTCCTTTTTTAAAATGGTTTTTGCTAAAAGTTTTTCAGTGTTTTAAAATACATTTTCAAAGAACCAACTTTGGTATTTATTTATTTTATCATGTATTTGCATTCAATGTTATTGATTTCAGCTTCTATTTTTATTGCTTCCTTCCATATGCTCAGTTTGTGTTTAATTTGCTCTTCAAATTCTATTGTCTTAAGAGGAAAGTTTACTATACTGATTTGAGACTTTTCCTATTGTCTCATACAAGCATTATGTTCTGTATATTTCCCTATATGACTACTTTAGCTGCATCAACATTTTTGGTGTGCTGTTTTTAATTTAGTCAAATTGAAACTATCATGCGATTCCCCTTGTGATTACTATATAATTTTCCTTTGACTCATGGGTAATTTAAAAGTCTGTTCAGTTTATACATATTTGGA
Source organism: Tarsius wallacei (assembly GCA_963574415.1). Lineage (NCBI taxonomy): Eukaryota > Metazoa > Chordata > Mammalia > Primates > Tarsiidae > Tarsius > Tarsius wallacei. Next base: position 52,366 of record CAUYQG010142073.1, read on the forward strand.
GATTACTGTTGGTCTCTTAATGTTATAAATTTCCAATTTATTCTTATTTTTTGTTACCTGCTGCTTTGATCCTAGTTTAAACCTGGCATTCTTTCATAAACCTTGGCATATGGGCTGGAAAAATATTCCTAGATGTGTTCTATCTTGCTTCCACAGCAGAAATAAACATTTCCTTTTCTTCTGGTGGGAGAAGTAAGACACAGTAATTTGTAATTTACATTGGAGTTAGTGTCTTTCACAGACTGTAGGTATGAGCTGCCATGGAAAAGTATTGTTCTGGGCTGGCACATCTCTATAATTGATGCTAGTACCGAATAAACTGAAAGCTAGAGTTGTATGTCTGTTGATCACAATCTCCATGACTGAAAAGTAAGTTTTTTGTTCAAGAAGGATCTAGATGGTACATTTATTTTCTACAGTAATTGCGGTGGTTTTCATTTGTTCCTAACGTATTATTTATGATTCATATTTATTATTATTTTGTTTTTCTTCTCTGTACTTTTGGATAAATTGATCTTTTGAGTTTTAGTTTCCTTAACTATCTACAATTTTTGATCCACAACTTAAGTTTAGTGAAAGCTATACTTTTTATTATTTTAGTGGTTACTTTTGAAATATTGTATTGGTATACATATTTAACATAGTATAATTTTAAAGAATATTTCATTGCCACTCCAGGAAAACATGAACATTGGCAACACTAAGTCCTGTTGTATTTTGCCAGTATATGTACTTTTCTTTCTGACATTTTATATATACATAAAGATATATATACATATAATATATATGTTTCATATCTTTATATATCTTTATATATTTTTATATATATAATTTATATCTTTTTTTGCAAAATCACAAAACAAAGCAACACTATTATCTGTTATTACTATACTAAAATATTTATTTGTGTTTACTATATGATATACAATGTTTTTTCATCATTTTTTTCATCCCAAGCATTTAATCTGCAGATAATTTCCTTCACGGTAAAGTATGTCTCTTTACATTCTTTTGGTAAAAATAGAATAGTGATAAACTCTCCTAGCTTTGTTTATTTGGAATGACATTATTTTATTTTTCCATTCTAAAGATAATTTCTCCAGATGAGTAATTCTAAGTTAATAGTTGTTTATCTTCAAAACTTGGAAGATACTATTACTCTGTCTTTTGACTTTTATTGTTGGTACTCAGTGTGCTGTAAACCACTTTTTAGATAATATTTTTCTGTTTTTTTTTAAAGTCTTCTTTATATCTTGGCATTCCACAATTTTAGTACAACATGTCTATGCATGACTTTGTTTTTATTTTTTAAGTTTATCCTACTTGGAATCCATTATTTTTACTGATCTATAAATTCTTATATTTAATTGGTTCTAAAAAATTCTCAGTCATTATATCTTCAAACATTGCCTCTCCTCCATTCCATATTATTTATTAGTTAGACCTCTGTTTAACTTTGTGCTAAGCCTCCTAATTCCACCCACTGTATCTGTACCTCACTTTAATATTCTACTTATCCTAAAATAGTCTGGAAAGTTTCTTTAGATTTATTTGTCAATTTTCTAATTTACTGTCTAATATATTATTGTACCACTTAATTTTTTAAGCTGCAATTATCATTATTTTCATTTTAATATATTGCTAGCTTTTTGCTTTCAAATCAATCTGCTACTTAAAAAAAACTATTTTACTTTTCAGTAATTTAATTTTGTCACTTAAAATTTTTCAAACTCATTTCTTAAATTTTACTTTATTGATACTTAATATTTTATATATGTATGACATAGATGGGAATATTTTTTACATGCCTAGAATGTGTAGTGGTCAAGTCAGGGTTTTGGGGGTATCCATCACCACATGTATTCATTATTTCTATGTGTTGGTAAAATGTTGAGTCCTCTCTTCTAGCCATGTGGAAATATACAATATGTTCTTGCTAACTATAGTTGCTCTAGACTGCTCTGGAACATTATAACATATTTCTTCTTTTAAAATCTAACTGTAAGTTTGTATTCATTCATCAGTCTCTCTTCATTTTTTCCACCTACACTCACACCTCTCCCTGTCTCTGGTATCTATCATTCTAATTTCTGCCATCATAAAATTAAGTTTCTTAGCTCTCACGTATAGTATTTATCTTTCTGTGCCTAGGCTATTTCATTTAAGGTAATGTCTTCCAGGTCCGTCCATGTTGCTGCAGATGACATGATTTTATTTTATATGGTCAAACTGTATTCCATTGTGCAAATACACCATGCTTTCTTCATTCATTTGTCTGTTGAGGGACACTTAGTTTGATTTCAGATCTTTGTTATTATGAATAGTGTGGTGATAAACATGCAAATTCAGGCATCACTTTGATATATTGATTCATTTTCCTTTAATTAGATACACAGCAGTTAGATTGTTGGATCACAGGTAGTTCTATTTTTATTTTTTTCCAGAAATCTCCATTGTTTTCCATAGTGGTTGTACAAATTTACATTTTCACCAACAGTTTTTAAAAGTTCCTTTTTCTCCACGTCTTTACTAGCATCCAATTTTTTTTTCTTTAATAATAGTCATTCTAACTGGGGTAATATTATATTTAAATTTGCATTTTCCCTTTGACTAGTGATATTAAATATTTTCTTATATGCCTGTTGGCCATTTGTATGTCATCTTTTAAGACTTGTCTGTTCATGTTCTTTTCTCATTCCTTAACGGAATTATTATTATTATTATTATTATTTATTAAGTTGAATGCCTTGTATATTCTGGATATTAGTTCCCTGTTGCATGACTAGTTTGCAAGTGGTTTCTCCATTCAACTGGTTGTCTCTTCACTCTGTTGGTTGTTTCCTTTGGTGTGTAGACACTTTTTAGTTTATCTATTTTTCTATCGTTGTCTGTACTTTTGAGGTTCTAGCCATACAATCTTTGCCCAGACCAACATCCTGAAGTATTTTTCATGTTTTTTTCCCTAGTAGTTTTATAGCTGCAAGTCTCATACTTAAGTCTCTAATTCTTTTTGAGTTGATTTTTGTATTTGGTGAGAGATAGGGGTTCAGTTTCATTCTTCTGCATATGAATATTCAATTCTTTCAGCACCATTTATTGAAGGGGGTGTTCTTTCCTGAGTGCATGTTCTTTGTGCCCAAATCAAAAAGGCAATCTTATTTAAAATACCTACAAAAATTATCTAGGAATAACTCTAACCGAGAAAGTGAAAAATCTCTACAAGAAAAAGTACAATACACTGATGAAAGAAATTGAAGAGGACAAAAATGAATGGTATGACATCTCAAACCTATAAACTGGAAGGATTCATATTTTTAAAATGACCATATTGCTTAAATCAATATACAGATTCAATGCAATTCCTTTCAAAATACTTATGACAGTTTTCACAGAAATGAAAGACTGTAGATGAAAGTTAAAAGGGCCAAAATGCCAAATAAATTTTGAGAAAAAAATTAAAGACATTATACTACTTAACTTTAAATTATAATACAAGGCTATAGTAACCAAGAAAGTATGTATTGGTGTTCAAAGTAGACCCATAACTCAATGGACCAAAATAGAATGCACTGAAATAAATCCAATACTTGTATTTACAGCCAACTGATTTTCTATATATTAAATTTAAATATTGAATATATAGTTTTATACACACACAATAAATCCTATTACAATGATCCTTGGTTTGTGAGATAGTTACAAAATATTATTTGTTTGTTTATTTCTGTTAACTTTTATACATTATAGATTTTTTTGTTTTGTGTTTCATAGTGAAAAATTAGAAATTTATATTATTTTCTCTTAATTTATGGAAGTCCTGGAGTAAGAAATAGAGGATGCTTCTATCCAGCAAAGATTTATAATGTCTCTTACTCCAAGCTAGAGTTTTAGACTAGTATTTTCCATTGCCTCTTCAAAATTTACCTTGTATATTTGATCTGCATTGCCAATTAAATATGCCCAAATGCATCTCTTTACAAGCCTACTTTTTACCCTCTATGCTCCAAATAAACAAAAGACACTACTTCTCTTTTTTTCTTTCAAATTATTTGTTTAAATACAAAAAACCTAACAGTCATTCTCGGTTTCTCTCTTGAAAAATACATCCAAATCTACTACATTTTGCAGTTGATCTTATAAATATTTATTTAACATGTCCACTGTATCATCTCTATTACCACCGCTGAGTATCAAGATATGTACATGTATAGTTTATTAAGATAATCTATGCCTTTCTTTTATTTCTTGTTACATCACAACCATATTACATATTGAGATACTTTAAAAGTGTACAACGAATTACATTACTTCTCTCTTTAAAACTCTTCAGAGGAGTTCCAGCTCCTATTACAGTTAATTTCAATATTTAGCATAGCAGAGGCCCTGGATGATCATATCTTTAAGATACCCAAGTTCATTTCATGCTAATATTACTATTCATTTTTTGAATTTCATTAAAGTATTACTTCCTCGGAGAGATTTTTTCCTACATTGTCCAAAGCATTCTGCTTTCCCTTAATTTAGATTAGCATTTCTTAAACTCCACACTATTATTAACTTGAATTGGACAATTCTTTTATGTGGGGGAACTTTCCCGTGTATTCTAAGTTGTTTCGTAGTATTCCTGGCATCTATCCACTAGATGTCAGCAGCATTCCCCCACCTCTCATCCTGTGTGACAGCCAGACTCTCCAGAGGGTACCAACATCTTTGGGGAGCCAAATTGCCCTTGCTTTAGAACCGCTGCTCTACATTTTAGTAGCATGTAGATTTTTTTCATCAACATTGCAGATGTTTTTGTTTATACCGGGAGTGCCAAAAAAATGTATATACATTTTAAGAGCTGTTCGCTTTTATCAGAAGTATCTGGACACTGATGGTAAACGCTTTGGGCACCTCTTATAATTGCAGAAGTCAAATGTGACTTTGTATTCATCTTACTGAGAATTGCAATTTTAATACAGTTTTTCCTTTCTTAAAATAGGTATATATTTTTTCTGGCTCCCTCTGTATATGTATTTGGTAATTTACTAGACCGTGCTAGTAATGTGTTTCATAAAGGTATGACCTGTATTGTGTTCATCCTTCGTGATATACTGAGCGCAGTGATTTGTAGACATAACACCAAATATTCTTTTTGATAAATGGATAAAGAAGACTACCATTATTCCTTGAGAATTAAACTGAAAGTTAAGTCAAAATGTTGCAAAGCAGATATGTGCAAAGTTAATTGAAAGAGAAAGACTGTACTCATAGCAAGCAAAAAAAATGAGAGTAGCATTATTAAATTAACATATTTATTTAAAAAGCTGTTTCTATATGATTAAGAGGTGTATAGTTAAGAAAAAAGTTGAAACTGAAGCAAGTTTTTTTCCCAGAACTGAAGATGCTCCTGTCTAAAGACTTAGTTAAAAAAATTTTTTTTTCTATGTACTCACAGCAAAAATTATATTTCAAGTTGATATAAATTTATTTCACCTATAGCTTCTAAATTTAAAATAGGATTAAAAAATGATCTATTTCACTTTATATTATTATTCACTAATATTAATGTTAAATAACTTCAATGTACCCAAATTTATATTAAGTGTGTATATATATTTGCTTTTATATGGATAACTAGTGATAAATATTTAAAACTCATTTAATTAAATAGTTTTTAAAAATAGGCTTAGATGAGTAAACAATAACAAACAAGAATATGGCATATAGAAGGGCATCATTTCAACATATAAATATAGTGTGAATAAAATATCGACATTTTATATCTATTCTTAATTGATATTTCGATTTTGCTTAATTCTATTTCCCTTCCTTTTGGTACTCAAATTTGTTACCTACTGTATTAATGATGCTGTAGAAAGTTGTGAAATATCAAGAGTCATGGTCAACACAGGAAGAAATGTTGTTCTTGCCATGTATAAGGAGACTATAATTCAACTTTTCAGTTCTAGATGCAATATTGATCTTTAATGTATTTTAATGGGATTGTTGTTTATTGTGTGCAAAGAGTGAACTTGTGGATAATTTTCTGCATTTATTGTCATTAATAGAAACATATCAGTGTTTCAAATTGTCACATGTATGTATTGACCTTGAGGTTTTCTGACTACAAGTCGAGTAAAAATTTAAACTAAGTCTTTCCCACATTTTTTCTCTTTCCTTTTTTTAATGGCTACCCAAGTTAAAAAAAACAAACAAATATTGTAGAGAGAATGTTTATAATTCACACTTGAATGTTGATGATTTTAACTCCAACACTCCAACCCTAATGACTAAGTGCAGGGTATGTTGTCAATTTGCTTGAGATTTAATGTGAAACTTTTTTGCTGCAAAAAGTTTGTGATACCATATTAATTTTCCAGTACATTTCCAGTAAGTATAATTGTTGTTAAATTGGTCTAATTATTTTAAAATATTGTTTCTAGTACTAAACATAAAATGGTATACACAGTGTGGATATAAACTTTGATGAATGATCTCCATTAATCTATAAGAAGAATGTTATCTAGAAAACTGCATTATGGTTCTGAGAATGTCCAAGAATATACGTGATTTATGACTTCAAATATATATCCTAGACCCACACCTCTTTCTGACTCTTTTACTTTGTCATTTTACTTTACTTTTATATTAATAATTTACCTTGAAATGTGGCAAGAAAAGTGTTGGCAGTGGCTCTGTAAAATACCCACTACTTCTTCAGAGATGCCTATGACCCTTGACCTGTTTTGACTCTTATCAGACCTCCTGGAAACATGCTACTGGAATTTGCTAGCTAGAATACAACTGTAAAGATTTTATGGGTTTCTCATACTTCCTTCTTGTTTAGCAATACTTTTAGAAAGATTTTCCTGTTTCTAGATTACTTATTATAAATAAATTTAAAATGTATGGATTTATGGGGTACAGCTCTCAGGAGAAAGGACATATGATGTAGAATTTGTAGCTATATAGCTATCAAATTATAAAAAGCAGAAAGACTCCAAAACTAAGTGACTTCTTGTATCAATTTCTACTTTATGTGGTTTATCTCCTCACTCTGAAAAAGAGAATTTAGAAAGCTACATTTGACAGACTCTGGGTATATTGCCTCACAATTCTTTACCTTTATTATTAGCTGTTGTTAGGTAAGAATTGTAGTCTTCTATGAATCTACCTGACAATGAAGACCTTTGTGGTAGTGCAAAATAAATATTTTTGAAAGTTGATCTAAAAACATCACCTAAGAAAGGAGAAAAAGAGACAGCAGACACACGTACACAGTTATATATAGATTCCCATAGAATGTGATCTCTATATACATGGAGCTTTCAAATTTTTAATCTCTTATAATTTTGTGACACGAGTAGCCAATAATATAGCCTCTTATTTTTTTAATCAAGAATAATCTTTTTGGCAATTAAGAAAAAGAATGTTAACATCTTGTTTTAGTTTATACCTGCGTGCTCTGATTGTTTCTATGTTTGAGTCTATTGTTAAACACACTATTTCATAGTAACAAGTTGTAATTTATACTAAGCCCTAATATTAGACTCGCAGTTCCTTATTATTTACTAATAAATGGTTAGTTAGCATTGCAGATGCAACAGTAATCACAGATCAGTAGGAAATATGAAAATAGTGTTTTGTAAAGAATAATAATAATGACATTTCCTCACTGATGAAGCTTAGCTTGGCTGGGTAGGTTATCCTCGGTTGAAATTGTTTATCTTTTAGAACTTTGAAGGTAGGGCTCCAAGCTCTTCTAGCCTGGAAGGTTTCTGTAGATAAATCTGCTGCTATTCTAATTGGCCTTCCCTGGTAGGTAGTCTGATCTTTTTCTCTTGCTGTCTTTAGGATTTTTTCTTTTATACCTACTTTGTTAAGATGGATTATTATGTGTCTGGGAGGTTTTCTTCTCATTTCTTGTCTTGCAGGGGTTCTCTGAATCTCTTTGCTTGAATTTTCGCATCACTGATGAAATGAGGGAAGTTTTCTTGAATAATTTCATGGAATGTTTGTTCCAGGGTGGTGTCTATCTATCTTTCTGCCTCAGGAAGTCCAATTACTCTTAGTTTCAACCTCTTGAAATAATCGCTAATCTCTTGAAGGTTTTGTTCTGTCCTTTTAAGCTTCTTTTCTGTTTTTGACAGTTTAGGTTAGTTCCATATTTTGGTCCTCAAGCTCTTATATTCTTTCTTCTGCTTGACTAATTCTGCTTTCCATGCTAATTAGTTTGCTATTTATTTCAATCACAGTATTCTTTACTGCTGTTATCTCAGTTATCAACTCCTTCTTATTTTCCTCTTGTCTCTCCTTAATTCTTTTTATTCTCTCTATTAATGTCTTGATGTCTGTGCTTGTAGTATGTGACCAGTCATTCTGGGGTCTCTTCATTGTTTGCATTCCAAAGTCTGTTTTCTCAGTGTCTGACCTGCCAGGGGTCTGTGTGAGACCTATATTCTTGTTTTGTCTTTTCTTCATTTGTGTAGATTTCCCTCCCCACTTTTTCCTTTCCCCACCTTCTTTAATTCTGTCGTTCAGGGATGGTGGCATTTCTTTACTTCTGTTTGCCCAATCTCCTATTCTTCCTTATGTGAATCCTCTGGCTTTGTTCAATTCTGAAGCTGGACTGTGGGTTGGGGGTTGTACTTTTTTGCAGTTTTGAGATTTAATTGAGTGAGAAGCTGTAATTAAAAACTATCTGCAGATCTCAG
>CAUYQG010142077.1:0-14201 GCA_963574415.1 Tarsius wallacei
GCGCGCCTGTAGTTCCGGCTACTCGGAAGGCTGAGGCGGAAGGATCGCCGGAGCCCAGCAGGTCGAGGCTGCGGTGGCCGGGAGCGGCCACTGCACTCCAGTCTGGGCGACAGAGTGAGACTCCAACTCAAAAAAAAAAAAGAAAGGAATTGTCAGTCATGGGACACTCCTACTAGCAGGGTGGGAGTAGCAGGGGGGACACAACATTAATAAGGGCATCTGACCAAAAACCAGGCAAAGTGGGGACCAAAGGAAGGCTCAAACTTTACCCGTACGATAACCACAATACCTAATTGTACAATATTGCACAATTGTACAATACCCAATCTTGAACTGTACCCCACATCTTTAAAATAAATTTTTTAAAAAGGAAAAAATAAATTAAATTAAATTTAAAAATAAGAATGGTCCTCACAGATCTTACAAGCATCTTTAGATTACCTGAAAAATTAATGTAGAAAGTGAACTGAACTAAGGTTTGAAGTCTTAGCTGGAAGCCACATATTTCAGAGAGCAATAACTCAGAACTCAAAGCTACAATAGAAGCTTTCAGTCCTAGAACTGCTTACTTCCAGCAGGAAGAGAAACATGAGTTTAGCAAGAGTTACCTAACCACTTAAGAAGAGAGTTGGTTTTCTAAGGGCTTCTCTTTAAGAAGGAGCATGAGTAACTTGGAGGACTAGGGACATGTAGGCAGCTGACTTATACCTTATCCAAGTGTAACAATGTCCAGTTTCTGACACATAATAGAACCTGAATGAATCTCATTAATTTATTTTAAATTTAACAATCCTGCAGAAATATAGAATGGGAAAAACCTCACTTACAATTAGTTTACATGAAAAAGATTGAGGGATTATAGTTAGTGAAAACATCTATAATGTTAACCAACAATGTTCCCCCAAGAAATAATAAACTCTTGAGCTTCATTAAAGTGAAGTATCTAGAAACAGAGATATGTTATCTTCACTGAGTCTTCCTGAGTCTGATCATATCTGTGTTTAGTTTTGGATTCTTAAAAAAAAACATCGGCAAAATGGAGTAAATATAAGATGATGGCAACAAGTAAGGTGATAAATCTGGAAGTCATGTCAAATATGAAACAAGTGAAATTTGTTTATGATAACCTAAACAGAACGACTTAGTGCAGACATAACATTTGTTCAAATATTTGTAAAGTTTCATATAGAAGAGTGTGGGAGGCAGAATAACAGCCCCCAAAAGATGTCTACATCCCAATCCTGGGAACCTGTGAATAAGTTACCTTACATGGCAAAATAAACTTTGAAAAGATATGTTTAAATATCTTCAGATGGGAAGAGCGGTGGCCGGGAGCGGGCCTAATGTAGTCACCAGGGTAATTAAAAGATGGAAGGGGGAGACAGAAGATCAGAATCAGAGAGGGAGCTGTCAGGATGGAAGCAGAGTTCAGAGTGTTGTGGGGCCGTGTGCCAAAAAATGGGTGTGGTCTCTAGAAGTTGGAAAAGGCAAGGAAACAGATTCTGTCCAAGAGCCTCCAGAAGAAACACAGTTCCAATGACTTATTTTAAACTGCTGACCTCCAGAACTGTAAAATAAAAATGTGTATTGTCTTAAATGACTAAGTTCATAGTAACTTTTTTATAGCAGCAGCAATAGGAAATTAGTACAAAAAGTGAATCAACTAAATAGTGCTAAGTAACACGAAGACAGCAAGCAGATGGGAGTTAGTGGGATACAACTTCAGTTCACTGCAAAACCCCGATCCAACAGTACCAGCAATGGGACAGATTGACTTGTGCTGGGCCTTGTATGGGGAGCTCAGCTACCAGCACCGAATGTCCACAAGCAGGAAGAGCCCTGGGGGCCAGCTGGACATGACCATTTCCGTTTCCCCCATGGTCCCACTTCAAAATATACAATATTAAAGATTAAAGGGATTTTTTAAAATTAGGAATAAGAGAGAGAATAAGAAAAAAGAAAAATTGAGTGAGAGCTATCAACACACTTTTGGAAGACTGAAGCAAATAGCATAGTGGCCAACAGAATACTGATTAGTTGACTCGTAATTGTAGGCTATTAGGAAGATTTGATCTGATAAACCTGTGCATTTGAAAATAACTCAGTATAAACACTGAATACTAAACAAACTAAACAGAAGACATTTTTCATTCCAGGAAATAATAATTAAAGGAGAAAAAACTATTATTCAAGAAAGAATGCTTAAGTATAGTATACTACAAATTCACTTCAAGAAATAACACCTACAAAGTCATGATACTAACCACACTGAATAGTTATTTAACCAAATCTGTGATAGTGTATGACAGCAGTTGTGAATGGCTGAAAAAAGCTAAGTCCTCATCTTATACTTAAGTGTAAGTCAGTAAGTTGTGTCTAAACAGATACATCAAGAAATAATTACTACCTAGAAATACTGAAGGAATGAATATGAGGGAAAACAACTAAAGGTGTCGAGAATTGGGGCTATTTTTCATATTTCTTTGTCTCCAAACTTGTAGATTAGAAAGAGGGGACACAGTTCCATTCTGGAAGAATTGGTAGGACCAAAATACTAATATGAATCAACATACTCCTTATTGCAGATTCTTCAGAAATGGCTCACTTTCTTAAATCTCAGAAACAAACAGCCAGAATATACAGAAAACTCATAGCTAAAGCACATGTCTTTCAGGAGAGAGAAGCAGAAAAAGAAAAGAAGAGCAACATCATGAAAACACACATACGTATGTACGTGCATGCATGTACACATATTACACATGCACATATATACAAAGGAGAGAAAAGGAATTGACTTGGTCAAGCTCTCATTGTTGTCAGAAAGAGGCATGTGATTCGTGTGAATATTCTATATAATTCTCACAACAGCTCCCATGGGATTAGAATTATTATGCCCATTTTATGGCTAAGGTTAAATGTCACGAAGTGAAGGAGGTTCAGAGCTGGGACACAACCCCAAATCTGTCTGACTTCATAACCTATGTTCTTCCTACTACACTATGCTACTCTTTTACTGACCAGCGTTAGAACATGCTAAGTACTCCATTGGGAGATCGAAGGTCAAGTCTAAAGAAAATAGACAGTATTGCCAAGTAATACAGGTCTGACCAAGATCAGCAGCGTCAGAGCTGGGATGTGGTTGTAAAGGAAACTGCCCAAGGTCCTTAGGGCAAACCAGGCACAGGCCTGGCAGATAAAGGGTTTCAAGGCCTTCTCAGGCACCTTGAGATTGCCTGAAAAATTAATGTAGAAAGTGAACTGAAGTAAGGATTAAAGTATTAACTGGAAACCACATATTTCAGAGAACAATAACTCAGAACTTAAAGCTAAAATAGAAGCTTTCAGTCCTAGAACTGCTGACTTTCCATCAGGAAGACAAACGTGAGTTTACCAAGAGTTATCTAACCACTTTAGAAGACAGTTGGTTTTCTAAGGGCTTCTTTTTAAGAAGGAGCATGAGAAACTTGGAAAAGAAAAGAACCTCAGATCCCATACACAGCAAATGGAAGCTCTCTACTAAGGGAGCCCAACCACTTCAATCCTACAGATTTTCCTATGAGAGGGAAGGCATCCATCTGCCTTTCTTCATGCCACTGAGAAACAGCCCATTTAGGGACTCTTCCCTGTCAAGTCTACAGGCAGTCACTGGCCTATTTCCTACCAGAAGAGCTCTCAGAGATCAGTGAAGCCCCACCAGGAAAAGGTGGCATGTATTATTCAAAAAGATCGGAGAAAAGGGAACAAGAAACTGAGAAGGGAGCAAAAGACAAAAAGGGGGAGAATTAAGAAAGAAAAGAGAAACGACACTATTGAATGCAGACAAAGAGAAACATTAGAAATTCATTAATAAGCTGGCTAAGGAGGATTTCCATTCATGTGCTTTTTGATTCTCAGGCTTTTTATTTTGATATAAAATTTCCTGTTCCTTTTTTATTTCGCATTAAATAGCATAAGTGTTCTTATTTTGCATTGAAGTAACATAAGAATTCCCTATTTACACAAAAAAATCTACTAAAGATTTATATCAACTCTACGTTATTACTTTTACTTTCATTTAAAATGCAATATCATTAATGTTCTTTTTCTCAGAGATTCCGTGTTTCATATGCTGTAGTCAAAAGGAAATACTGCTTTGGGTTTAAATAATAAACAGATTTTTGGAAGATAATAGATTCCTAGAGGTTGAGGAATATGAAATCAACATTTATCCTCAATCACTGACCACTTTCTTTGTAACTCGACTTTGGCTGAAAATGCACCACTGCCCAAATCAGAAGATTTGAATATCACTTCTAATTTTAACACTATTATAGGCAAAGAAGAACTGTAAAATGGAAAGGATCTCAACACTATTATTATAGGCAAAATAGAACTGTAAAATGGAAAGGATCTCTGAATAAAGAAAAATGATTTTCACAGGTTCCAAGTTATACCCAAATCAGTCTTTGTAATGCATTTGGGATAACGTGAGCTTTTTGTTGTTAAGGTCTCTTCTGGAACATTAGTAACATAAAGAGATGAAAAACTCACATGTCATTCAATACAAGAATAGATATTTAAAACAACACATCTCTATATTGCTTTCTATTATGGTTAAATCACCCATTTCTTATCTTAAATCCATCATGTATGTCTCTCAAAATGATTGATATTCTATTTTAGTTTTCTAAATGCAATTGAAATTAGGAGGTACAAACTCTAGTCTAGACTCTGAACTTCTCAAGGTCAGGAACCATACTTCCCTCATCTGTATATTTTCCAATCTTGGCAAAGCATCTGGAATCAAGCAACCAATCAATATGTGATTGCTAAAATGAATTCAGCTAACAAATATCAAAAAAAAAAGAGTGATAAAATACCAAAACTGGCCAGGAGAAGTGGCAAGCCAGGAAGATTGCTTGAACCCAGAAGTTCAAGACCAGCTAGCAACATAAGGAGACCTCGGGCATGGTGGTGTGCACCTATAGCCCCAGCTCTTGGGAGGCTGGGGTGGAAGGATCGCCTGAGACCAGGAAGTCAAGGCTGTGGTGAGCTGTGATTCTGCCACAGCACTCCAGCCTGGGCAACAGAGTTAGACTCTGACTCAAAAAAAGAAAAAAAGAAAAGAAACTGAAAGGTAGCCATTTTGCTGATATGGTTATTTTTTTAAAAAACACACAATAGAAAACATTTTCAGCATTGATAAGCACACCTATCAAAAGTGAATTTACCTACGATAAAGAAAAGAGGCAAATGTAAGCATTTGAGCCTTGAGCATCTTGTTACTGTGAAGGAATTTTAATGTTTTGGTTAAGGAAGAAGATGAGAATAAATTCAATTTTAGAAAGCCCATTCAAACATATTTTATCTCATGAATAATTATATTTGATATGAACAATATTATAAACCAAAATTTAGAAAAAATTCAAAATAAAAACAAGAACAGAGTAAATAATCAAACTAGTCTCTAAAATAAGTTATCTTAAAGAATAAACAACTGAAAAGAAATAGCAGGTGATTGAAAGTTATCAAAAGGAAGGACATTCTAACTAGAGTTGCTTAATTAATAATATGTTAATGGCTTTTATCATACTGGGCCATGCTGACCTAAAAGACAAAGTATCAGATATTAGATAGACATTTTATTCCAGACCCATAAAAACTATTAGCCAGAATATGTATTACTAGTTTGCAATAAGAAAGATTCTGCAAATGCAATTAAAATGACTACTATTTCAACTGAGTATTCATTATAAATTTTTAAACTGCCACCCTAGTTTAGTCACATAGGATTTACTATTTTGACATTTCAAATTGCAACAGTGTATTAACCTTTGTTAAACTGGAAATTACACATGCAGTAGAAAGACCACCCATACAAGCATTGGGAATTGATGTCTTTCTGATCTGTTTTACATGTGTTTGATGAAGGATGCAATTCAGCCGTTGTAATACTGATTTCATTTTTGGATGACTTCCCCTTGGGCAGCCTAATGACCACTTTCCACTGGTTATTCATACGCTTTATTGATTGACATCCCTGGACCAAGTTATTAAATCCTTTTCAAAATATATGGATTTCTAATAGGAAAAAAATCCTTTACAGAATACAATGAAAGTGTTTTTTTTAAAGATAATATATATGCTTCACAGAGAGCAAAATAAATTTACTACCAGAAGACATCCACACTTTGGAATGGAACAAGAATCCAAGAAATTGTTTTCCTCTCAACAATAGCCTAAAAAAAAACAAAAACTCAGGAATGCACGTTAGGCTTCAGTATCTTTGACAATTACATCTAATAACAACAATACAATCCTCGTAATATTGGCCTGTCTCAGACTAACATAACTACATATACCCCTTTATTTTGTGCTAGTTGTCTCAATAATCTGGAATACATTTTTAAATGCCTCTGTCATTGTTCTTGTTCCAAAGAAGTCAGATTTTCTCCAATATCTGTTCTTCTCTTTTTCATGAACATGGAAAAACTATATTTCACAATCTCCCTTAATGATGAGTATGAGATAGCTACATTTTATCCAATGGACAAGCTTTATACAGCACTTTGGAGACTTTTCTTAAATTATAAATAAGGCACACCCTTTAACTTTTTTGTTGTCCCTTTGTCTTTTTGGCTAGCTGGAATGTTCATGATGGTTGGTATCTGAAGCAGACATCTTAAGCCACAAGGTAAGCTTGATTTAAAAAAAAAAAAAAAAAACAGCTACACACAAAAGAGGAAAAGAGGAACAAGATGGAAAGAGTTGGGTCCCTGAGTATTTGGTGGAACTGACTACCACACCAGCCTTCCACTCTTTAACTACAAATCTTTTAGTGTCGGATAAATAAGTTTCCATTTTACTTAAGACACTGTATTATGGGTCTCTGTTACTCTCAGTAATGCTAATCCTAAATAATAATGCTCATTGGAAATAGAAAATTGAAGGAAGAAATTACTTATCCACCTTGGCACTTTTAAAACCCTTTCTTTAAGAAGATGTATATGCCCGCAAAGTTCTGCACTTAGAGAATAATAATGTAAGAATAGCAACCATTTGGCTACCATTTTTGAGTGAGAGGAAAATTATTACCTAGGGAAACTGAGGCCTGGCAAGAGTAGATAGCACAAACAAGCTCACATGACCATTAGGTGGCAGAGCCAGTATAAAAACTAGACTCAAATAAATGCAAGTACCAGGTTAGATGGTTCATGATACCATGTCTACCATAAACCTCATTTCAGCAAGTAGATCACACTTTTGTAAGAGCAGAGTAAGCTATACAGTATTCCTCAGACATCCCCCTAGTATGCTAATGGATACTGCAAGGAAGCAATGTAATCAAGTGATATTGCCTGCACATGAATTCCTACTGATGCAACAGGGTCACCATCCCAGAGAGATGTACGTAAAATCTTAGTACTCACTTCCCAAAACTAGAAGTTGGAAGTAATTTATCTCCAGAAAAAAATTAAACTACAACCTTTAAAATGTTTTGCATTTTGCAGTTCTCAAGGGAAATTTTCTATAAATAACTATTTTTACCCACAGTCACCTTATAATTTAAGCAGAACAGATATTATCCCTATTTTCAAAGATGCAAAAAATTAAACATCAGAGAAATTAAGTGTCTTAAGCAATGTCACACAGTAATTAAAAGACAGGACAAAATTCAAAATGCATGTTTACAATTTTAGTATTTCTTTCACTATACCAGAGGAGTTTCATAAATTTTAAAACTAATTTTTATCTCTCCAATAATTCTAAAGTTATGGTCATGCATATTAATACCATACCAAGGACCAGATTCTCCAACAACGGAAACTAATCTCTATGGTTAATCAAGAGATTTCAAGAGTTTTACTATCTCATTCAGGTTAATAAGATGGCAATCAGTGCACTACAATTATCAAATAGCTCTAAATTTTAATCCTGGGGATTAGCATTAATTTATATAACATAGGTGTGCAACCATGAAAACATCATGTCATTAATGAATGTTCAAATTTGGAATACAAAACACAAAATTCCAAAGCTGGAGAAATTCTTGGCATTATCTACTGCAAGTCTTTCTAGAGATGATAAAAATGACCCTGCAGTGTTAGGAACTTTGTTTGATGTTACACAGCCAGTGACAAGAATTGGACTCCAGATCACTTGAGGGAAAGGTTTGTGTTCTTTGTACCACAACTTGCTACTTGCTAGCACGTATTTGGAAAGATAGTGGATGGAGCAGATCTTATTTTTATATTAAGAGAATTCTTTAGATTTTTTTCCATAAAGCACTCCAATATTAAATTTATTAAATGTATTAAAATTAATTATATATACAGCCTTTCCTTTCATAAGCCTGTAAGACTCATTGTATATGGGACTGACTCTAGAGAATAGGATCCCTCTATAGCTAACCATGAGCTACCTACACAATTAACCACCAGATTTACGACACAAAAATAATGAAAAAAAATGAAATGCTTAAATTTGCTGAGTCACTATCTAGTTCACTTTAGCTGACCCCATTACACACTTTGGCTGACCCCTTCACTATTGTTCTGAGAGTAAATGACTAGGTACTGTTTTACCTAGTGTTCATAATTGCCTGGATATGTATAATTCACAAATTTGCCAGTTACATGTTCTCTCCACTAACCCTAAGTGCATATATTCTCATCATGTTACTCTGGGATACCTGAGAGAGCACATTGGTGTTTACAGTAGGTTTTGAATGAAGACAAGGCTTAACCTTATGCAAAACTTTTCAGCCCCACTCTTCACTCCAACCCTACCCCAACATTAATAAGATATATTTTTAATAGACTTTATTTTAATAGCAGTTTTAGATTCACAAAAAAAATTAGCAAAAAGTAGAGATTTCCTATTTACCTCTTACCCTCACACATACATAGCTTTCCTCTTTATCAACATCCACCACCAGAGTGATACATTTGTTACCACTACAATTGATGAACCCACACTGAGACATCATTATCACCCAGAGTAAATATATTTTTAAACTGATCTATATATTTATTTATTTTCAATCTCTTTTTACATTGCAATCTCCTTATTCATAATCCCTATCTTAATCCTTCACACTGGCAATTAATTTGGATCCTATTGTATTCAAATTATGATGTATTAATTGATGATCATTAAAAAAAGAAAAAAAAAGAGCTAAAGTGTGTTTCTCCCATGTAGTGAACCAAAATGGAGTGAACCAAAATAGAGAGAGTTCCACTGTTATGACCATAGTACGAGAAATAAAATGCCAACTCATAAAAGATTAGATCCTGAGTCTTTTAATAGCCAGCGACCGAGAGTGGACTATTGTCCAAAGAACTCTTCGCACCGAGTAAAGCAGGCAGAGGGTTTTTATAGGCAGAAACCATAGCTTACATTTTAAGGGAGGGTCAGAGTCAGGGGTGGAATCGTTTGCAGCTACATGTTGGCTTAGTTTGGTCATTTGCCAGCTGCTGTTTGCTTGCTGCTGCTGCTGCTTGCTTGACAGGCTGTAGGGGGTAGAGGATTTCCAAGAAAAGGGGAGAAGTGACAGCTTAGGGGCTAAGGACAGTCGTGGTTATGTGCATGGGGTGGCTGCTTCTGGGTGCTGTTTCTGAGTGCTGAGTCTGAGTGCTGCATCTGGGCAGCAAGCATGTAACTAAAATGGAAGTTTTTTAACAAGATAGAATGATTTATGTCAAACAAGCTTTTACAGGTTATTAAGGTTATACAGACATATAGGTTTTACAGACATTTCACCACAACATTCAGAGAAGAAAGAGACCAGCAGTACACCCCATGACTCACCAGAGAAGCAAAAAGATCCACAGAGTGCAGAGAAAAATCAATCAACCTGGGCTAGAACTAGGCAAGCTCACCTAAATAACCACACAAGCCACAAGCAATCTCTGGACACTGCAGAAAAGGTGAGTGAGGGGAATTCAGGAGTTCTGTGCTCCTGCCACAGGCTTTGAAGGCCCCCTTAGCCTTGCAAGACTCCAGTCCCTCATAGGAAACTGCTTTACTCAGAGCCTTGCTTTTCCAAAACCCACATGAAGTGGTCAAGAAAAAAGTCTTGAGCAGCTCCAGCCACTATTTCTTGGGAACTCAACATGCTGATGGCTGCTTTCTAGCCAACCTGGGAGGAGATGGAAAGAAGTGATGCTTTCATTTCCCCCAATGGTAAATTCCACCGAGGCAGACAGTTCTTGACTGGGGTGACTACTGTGAAAAGACCTGGGGCCAGCCACACTTTTTCATTCTGAACATGAGAAGCTTGAAGCTAAGGCAGGAGAGCTGGGTGAGACTCACTGCCCTAGCAACCTTCACTTCCCAGGTAAACGCTTTTGTGTAGCCTCTGTACAACACAGCAGCTTGTGACTGGGGACTCCTTCTCAATGTCCACTAGGTTAGTCAATCAAGTACGTAAGTGGGGAGCTTGAGCACTTTCTCCTTGCCCCCACTATCGCTCAAAACAGAAAGAAAAATTGGGTAGTCCCTACAGCCCCACCCATCACCTAAATAAACTGGGTACTTCCTTGGAACAAAATAGGCCAAGCAGAAAATTCACAGCCATCATCACAGCTGGCTTTCTCCCACATTTGTCACCTCTTGGCTGGAGGCAACTTGCACAGCCTGTTACATCTGATATAATACCTCAGCTTTTGGGGAAATCTATTCCCACACCCCAACTGACACCACTATCAAAGCCATGCTGACCAATTAAGACACCTTGAGCCTGAGCAACATGGCACCACTACAGCTTGCAATGGAGAAACTCACTATACTAAAGCTATCTATAACCAAGGGAACCCTACAGTGCCTATGTCAGCCCCCTGCCAACCTCAAATAAGAAGAAATTGTCTACACAAATAAGAAAGAACCAGAAAAATAAGTCTGATAATATTTTTTTAAATGGAGTCCTTCAACATCTCCAAAAGACCACCATAATGCTTTAGCAATGGACCCTAGCCAAAATGAAATCTTTGAAATTCCAAAAATATAATTTAAAAGTTTTATTATAAAACTATTCAATAAGATTCAGGAGAAAGTTGAAAACCAAGATAAATTAATATTTTTTAAAACTATGTGGGACATGAATGAAAAATCCTTCAAAGAGATAAGACACATAGGAAAAAAAACACTAAGTTGAATACAAGACTAATTTAGGAAAGTTTAAAATGCATTAGAAAGTTTCAACAGTAGACAAGCAGAAGAAAGGATCTTGGAACTTGAAGATAAGGCTTTCAAATTAACCCAAACAGATGATAATAAAGAAAAAAGACTCGAGAGAATGGAACAAAGTCTCCAAGAGATGTGAGATTATGCAAAATACC
The DNA here is from genome assembly GCA_963574415.1 of Tarsius wallacei. Classification (NCBI taxonomy): domain Eukaryota; kingdom Metazoa; phylum Chordata; class Mammalia; order Primates; family Tarsiidae; genus Tarsius; species Tarsius wallacei. Next base: position 11,319 of record CAUYQG010142077.1, read on the forward strand.
CAAACCTAAAAATCACAGATGTTCCAGGGGAAGAAGAGAGAGAAAAGTTTCGGGAGACCTATTTGAAGGAATAATGGAGGAAAACTTTCCCAGCCTTCATAAAGATTTAAAAATCCAGATACAAGAAGCCCAAATAACCCCTGGAAGATTTATTGCAAAAAAATCATTCGTCAGGCATATAGTCACCAGGTTATGTAAAGCTAACGTGAAGAAAGAATTCTAAGAACAGTGACCAAAAGGTATCAAATAACTTACAAGATAAACCTATCAAACTAACAGCAGACTTCTCAGCAGAAACCTTAAAAGCTCTATCTTCAATCTCCTCAAACAGTCAGCCAAGGATTTTGTATCCCACAGAACTAAGTTTCATCAATGAAGGAGAAATAAAAGCATTCTCAGACAAGAAAACACTGAGGGAATTTGTCACCACTGTATTGGCTCTACAAGAAACACTCAAAAGAGTTCTAAATATTGAAACAAAAGGTTGAAATAAATACACCAGTAGAAAAACACTGGAAATTATAAACTCACAGGGATTATAGAACACCAGCACAATAGTCGGGAAAAAAAGCAACCAGGTAACAACTAACATAATGAACAGAATAATACTTTACCTATAATTATTAATCCTGAATGTAAATGGTCTCAATGCCTCCACTTAAAAGATATAGATTAGCAGAATGGATTTTTTTTTTTAAAAAATCTAAATATCTGCTGTCTTCAAAAGACCCACTGACACATAAAGACTCTTATAGACTCACGATAAAGGAGGAGGTGGAAAAAATATCCCACACAAATGGAAACAAAAAATGAGCAGGAGTAGTCATTCTCATATCAGATAAAACAGACTTTAAATTAACAACAGTGGGGGGAAAAAAAAGACAAAGAAGGTTATTATATAATGATAAAGAGATTCATCCAACAAGAAGATATAACAATTTTAAATATATGTGCACCAAACACCAGAGCTCCTAACTTTATAAAACAAATTCTACTAGTCCTAAGAAAAGAGACAGAAAGCAATACAATAATAGTGGGAGACTTTAACACTCCACTGACAATAATAAACAGATTATCAGAGCATAAAATCTACAAAGAAACATTGGAGTTAAACTGGACCCTAGAGCAAATGGGCCTAATAGACATCTACAACACATTCCACCCCAAAACTACAGAATATACATTTTTCTCATCAGCACATGTAACATTCTCCAAGATAGATCAAATGATAGGCTACATATCAAGTCTCAATAAAGTCAAAAAATAATAATCATATCAAGCTCTTTCTCAAATGACAGTAGACTGAAATAAGAAGTTAACTCCAAGAAATACTCTTGAAACCAAACAAATACATAAAAATTAAGCAATCTGCTCCTAAATCACTCTTAGGCCAGATGGAAATTTAAAAATTCCTTGACATTAAAGACAAAAATGGCACAAGTTATCAAAACTTCTGGGACACAACAAAAGCTATGCTCAGAGGAAAATGTATAGCACTTGGGGTTTACATTAAAAATATTGAAAGATCTCATATTGACTACCAACCATCAAGCCTCAAGGAATTAGAAACACACAAACAAACCAAACCCAAAACTTGCAGAAGAAAATAAATAATGAAGATCAAAACAGAACTAAATAAGTGAAACAAAAAAACATACAAAGGAACAATGAAACACAAAGTTGTTTTTTTCAAAAGATAAACAAAATTGATAGACCACTAACTACATTAATTAAAAAACAAAGAGAGAAGACTCAAGTTAGCTCAATCAAAAATGAAAATGGAGACATTACAACTGACAACACAGAAATAAAAAAATTATCAGAGGTTTTCATAAACATCTCTATGCAAACAAACTTGTTAAATTGGAGGAAATGGATAAATTCTTGGAAACATACAACCCCTCAACCTTGAACAGGAAGAAATAAAAACCCTGAGCTGACCAATAATAAGTAGTGAAGTTGAAAGAGTAATTAAAAGTCTCCCTACTAAAAAAAGTTAAGAACCTGATGGACTCATAGTCAAATTTATCAGACTGTCAAAGAAGAACTGATACCCATTTTGAATGAAGCTATTCTATAAGATTGAAAACAAGGAAATTTTTAACACATTCTATGAAGCCAGTATCACTCTAAAGCCAAGGAAAGACACAACAAAAAAGAAAAATACAGACCAATATCCCAGTTGAACATACAAAAATCTTCAACGAAATACTAGAAAACTGAATTCAGCAGCACGTAAGTAATAATAATAATAATCCATCACAATCAAGTGAATTTATCCCAGAGATGCAAGGATGATGTGACATACATGTGAATAACATGATCCACCACATAAATGGACTTAAAAACAAATACTATAATCATCTAGATACAGAAAAAATATTCAATAAAATCCAACATCTCTTCATGATAAATAGGCAGGAGGAACAGTCCTCAAAATAATAAAAGCCATATACAACAAACCCCCAGCCAATGTCATCCAAATGGAGAAAAATTTACCACATTCTCCCTAGGATCCAGAACAAGGCAAGGATGCCCACTTTCACCGTGCCTGTGTAACATAGTGCTGGAAGTCCTAGCCAGAGCAGTCAGGCAAGAGAAAGAAATAAAGGGCATTCAAACTGGAAAAGAAGAAATCAAACGATCTCTGTTTGAGGGGAACCCCCCAAAAACCAGAATTTATTTATTAAAAAATTGTGTATTTATTCTTACATGTTAAAATTTCAGTTACCTTCAAAATACTTTCCGTTTAATACAACACACCTATCAAGATGCTTTTTCCAGCCAGGCTAGGTGGCTCAGCCTGTAATCCCGCACCTTGGGAGGCTGAGGTGAGTGCATTGCCTGAGCCCGCGGGTTCGAGACCCGCCTGGGCAACTTGGC
>CAUYQG010142079.1:0-21485 GCA_963574415.1 Tarsius wallacei
GACTGGATTAAAAAAATGTGGTACATATACACGATGGAATACTATGCAGCCATAAAAAAGAACAAAACCATGAATTTTGTGGCAACCTGGATGGAACTAGAATCTATAATACTGAGTGACCTCTCACAGAAACAAAGATCTGAGTATCCCATGTTCTCACTCGTATAGTGAACCTTGAACATCCAACGTAATACTATAAGAAAATGACTGACAGTGATGGGAAACTATGGGAAGGGAAGGGGAAGGGAGATGGGATTAACGGTACTCAATATCTGTCTGGGGTGCCTGAACGAAGCATATTTGTATACCTAACCCTTAACTGTACCCCACAATATCATAATAAAAAATACTGATTATTAAAATAAATAAGTAAATAAAGAAATTATTGCTCTGTTTTATTTTTATTAGGAAAATCTTCAAATACATGAAAATGGAGAGAATACAATAACTAATTTGAGAGCCATTCACCCCACGTACCTATTGCCTAGCTTTGATAATTTTCAATAATTAGTCCCCTGTTTTACCTATTTCCAGACTCTGACTTATTGGCAAAGCAAATCGCAGATACCATATTGCTCCCACCACAGACATCTCTATAAAAACATTTCCTTAAAAGTGAAAACAAAATCCATGCAATATCCAAGAAAAAAAATTACAATTATGTAATAATCAATCTTCAAATTTCTATGATTAACTCAAAAATGACATCTTAGCAAAGATTTAACATACATATTTATATATGTCAAATAAATGAATCAACAATTATGTCACTTGCATTTACCTCTTTTATTCTACAACTAATATCCTTCTGCTTTTATCATGCCATCTATCTGTTTAAGAAACCAGACCATTTATCCTGTAGAAACTCCATGTTCATTTGGTTGTCAGCAACTTATCATGTCATTTAACATTTTCTCTCTGCCCATCCCAATATTTCCCATAAAATCATAATTTGATCTACTTGAGTAGATTCGTTCTTATGGGAGGGGGAGGAATGGAGGGGAGAAGGCAAGAATACTTCAGAGCTGGTGCTGTGTACTTCACGCAACTTTGCATCAAGGGGGACAAAATATACAGTTATGAGTCTTTTAGTGATGTTAGGGGATTGATCAGTTGATTTAGGTATTCCCAGTCTAATCCATCTTTGTAAAATTCTCCATCAACAACATATTATTATAGTTAGGCCACAGTAGATATGGCTATCTTCCTGATTTCTTTTAATGACTGCTTGATATACTATTGTATATTCAATAGTATCTTATTGATGGACATTTGAAGTGCTTCCAACATTTTGCTGTTTAAAACATTTTATAATGATGGTTATATGCATACATTATTTTGTATTTTGCCAGTATCATAGCATTAGATATCTAGAAGCTGGACTGTTAGATGTAAAGGTTTGTTTTTTGCTAGATACTGATCAATTTATCCTCAAAGGGGTTACTTTTTCACATTTCCATCACATATAAAGACAAATACACATGAATCGGAAAATTACAGAAGCTATCAGCAAAAAGTGAGAAAAATCTACATGTTTAAAAGGCTATTTGCCAAATCAACCGCAGGAAGAATGTACAAAGAAATTTTTATCTTAAACTGATACTCAACTAAAAAAATTTTAAATGAAACTTCTTGTTTAACATTAGCATAAAATAGGGTATGAGAAAATACAAAGATCATTTTTTACTTCTTTTGACAATTGTAAGTATATTTTCTACAATATGAAGATACTGCATAAATAGAAATATTAAGTTGAAAATAGCTTCATAGATTATGTCTACTTTCCACAAATTAAAAATAAGGACACTGAGATCCAAGAGATAGATTTTCTTCAATTTATGCAGTAGGTACCAAGGATGTAAGGCTCTAAGTTAATGTTATTTCTACTGTATTCAGGCATTATTAGCAACAAAAACTTGTACAAGCTTACCTTTGCTGTCAACTACCTAAATATGAATGAGCAACTAATTCCTATAACCTACTTCAAAGAGTAATTTTAGAATTTGGAGAAATGATATTTTATGCTTTAATATAAATTTAAACTATCACAAATATATTGGGCTATTATTATTATTATTATTATTATTATTATTATTATTATTTTAGAGCTGGAGTCTTGATATGTTGCCTAGGCTGGTCCTGAACTCTTGGGTTCCAGCAACTCTCCTGCCTCAGTCTCACAAGTAACTGGTATTACAGGGCCACTGAGCACACTTTTTAATTCATTCAGTGCAAACTTATTTATCTCCTATTGTAACTCTGTGTGTATAGGTGTTTATGAGTTTGTGTTTGTGGTTGCTATTGGTAATTATTAATTTTGAGGTCAGTCTTCTTGCATCCACATAGACCTATGTACTTATTATTAAAGTGGATAAGATTTGGAACAGTAAATCTAGATCAGCAACACTTCCATTTGGTCCTATGACACAAATGAAAAATGGAACTATAATCGTTTTCTTCTACAAAAAAGCTTTTTAAATATTATATGCTTACTAAAATATTTCCTTCTTTGAAAAGATTTCGTCATCTTTTTTTTCTTATTTTACAATTATCCTTCAAATATTTCATATATATATAATATATATATTATCATAATAGACTTTCAAACCATTACGAACACTAGAATCATGTCTCTGTGGTGCCTGGCATGTTCCTTTTACATAGACTATAAAAACTGAGGACTAAAAAGTCTTAAGATAGTCTAAGCAGTATTTAGTTCATCACCGAACATTAACTGACCAGAGTCACAATTGTGTGATATTATGCATTTTTTCAGCACTTACCTGGAGGATGAAGATTCTGTTCCTCTAAAAATTCAAGATCAAGCATTAGATCATCTTCATCCAGTTCACAAGATCCCAAATTATTCAAAACATCCTAAAGAAAAAGCAAAAACAACAGTCGGCAACTTACATATTGAAAACTAAGGAAACACCCACATGCAGAAGCCATGAAGCAGAAAGAACTAAAAGTTAGAAATGAATTAGCTGAATCCCGAAATTATTTAACTCCTGTCGGCTTTTAAATTATCAGTACAATTAAAAACTTCAATAATTACTTTTTTTTTTTTTAAGAGTAAGTTGGAATTTATTAGAAGATAGGAAAGCTCCAGGCAGCAGTGGGAAGGAACCTGAAAGAGGATACCCAAGAATTGCTTTTAAAGTTCCTAACCTTTCCCATTATTTGCACATTTTCTTTTTAAAAGAATATGTAAGTTAAAATTCAATGGAAGTACATACAAGTAGGTATCAATGATATTGGCATACAAGAAATGATTCCTTAATGTCAGGAATACATAAAAGTGTTTATTTTAGCCAAAACTTCTTTAATGATCACAACAAAGATAAAAATTTGCTCATTAAAAATGCACAAAAAAGGCTGGGCATGGTGGCTCATGCTTGTACTTCCAACTCTATGGGAGGCCAAGGTGGAAGGATTGCGTGAGCCCAGGAGTTCGAGATTAGCCAGGGTAACACAGGGAGACTTCGTTTCTACAAAGAAATTTAAAAAACAGCCGGGTGTGGTGGTGCAAGCCTGTAGTCCCAGCTACTTGAGAGGCTGAGGCTAAAGAATCACTTGAGCCCAGGAGTCTGAGGCTGTGGTGAGCCATGAGTATGCACCTGCACTTTACCCTTGATGACAGAGTAAGACCCTGACACAAAAAACAAAACAAAAATAAACAAACAAAACACAAAGTATATAAAGGTTTTGCAAAGACACAGAAGTCTGTAAAATAAAACTTTAGCTACTTACTCTAACATTTATATTTCAAATGTTCTGACACATTTAACAAATTATTTCTCAAACAATTTTGTCATACATTGTCAACTGTGATAAGTTCATTTAGCCCATATTTGGAAGTAAGGATCAAGTTATCGTTTTCCAATTATTTGCTTTTAGATTAGGAGAAATGATCAGGAAAAAAATCTATATTAAATAGATTTTAAAATAATTGTTGACTTTCAGTATACCATAATACATCAGAGCTGAGATTATGTTTTCTATTTTTTTCAGGACAAATAACAAAATAAACTGGAAGGATATATTGAGAAGTTTTGGGGAGGTGATAACATGCAAATTAGGAATTATTGAGTGAAGAATAACGTCCTGATCTGTATATCTGTGTAAATAGACAGTAAGAACCTACATTCAGGGACTAAAAATGAAATAATTGAAAAGTACACAAAGTAGGACATCAAGAAAAACAGTCTAAATACTAAATGATGCCAAAAATTTCAGATCACTTTTTCAATTGATTTGAATGTTGCCACAATTTTATATGTAAAGCAGTAAATATTAAATAAGGAAAAGCTAAAAATATTGTCAAATGGACACTGAACACTTTAGTGCTTGGGATTAAAAGTAAGAACCCTGAGATTTTTCAATAAGCCATTCTCATTTTAACAAATAAGATTATATATTACTAAAACTTTAGAAATGTGTGATCCATGAATAGGGCACAATGATTTCAAAGGTGATATATATTCACAAGTCTAAGTGCTTCTTTTTCCAAATGTAGGTAACTAATAATTTAAACTATAAATAAAATCATCTCTTTATTGGAAGCTTTGCTCTATGCTATGGCAGGAACAGCCTAGTAAGAGGAAGTTACTTACCTCTATATATATATAAGTAAGCTGTCATACTAAAAATGCAAGGCAAAAGATTAAAACAAAAAAAAGTTGAATGTAGAAAAGAAAGAATTTAGAAAAGGGAGATTTTTGTGAAGATACTATTGTCAGTGTTTATTAAACACTATCTGAATAAGAAAATTTTAATCTGGTAGTCAAGAATACATTGGTCAAAAAACAAAGCAAAGTCCATTGTAAACACTGGTCAAAAAACAACAAAAAAAGCACATTTTATAGTAAAAGTGTAGTGATTTATACTTGGATTTTGAATTCACTGGATTGATTGTATCCCTTCAAAATTCAGATAAAACCCTAACCTAGCACCTTAGAATGTGACTAGGAAGAAGGAATTATAGTTAAACGACGTTATATGGGTGAGCCTTAATCCAATGTGACTGGTGTTCTAATAAGAAGAGGAGATCAGAACACAGACAACACACACAGTGTTCAAGATACAGAAAGAAGATGTGAAGAATCATGTGAGAACACAGAGAGAAATTGGGTCATCTGCAAGCCACGAGAGAGGCCTCAGGAGAAACCTAACCTGCTAGCACCTTGATCTTGGACTTTCAGCTTACAAAACTGTGAGAAAATAAATTTAAATTGTTTAAGCCACACAGTCTGTAATATTTTGTTATAGCAGCCCTAGCCAATTAACACAGCCAACAGCATTTAGAAGGCAAAGAAGGTCAGAACAAAGGAAATAAATGAATGCCTGGCATATGACTGTTTTTTTTTTTTTAATGCCAAGTAAGGATATCTTACACATTGTAAACTTCTATTACATGGTTTTCACAGCATTCCTCCCTTTTAATTAGAACCACCCCATCCTATCCACATAGTTATAGAAGGAGCTACCAGATTCCTACATGCCCTTGGTGAATGGTCCAAGATGGACATCTTGACCAAACTGAGTCACCGAAGACCTTTCCTAGAAATAAAAAAAGTCTCTGTATAATGATAGGTGGTGAAAGATGCAAAATACCATCATCAAAGGGGCCATGGATTCATTGTGTGACCAAGCCCACTGGGAAAATTAAAAAATATAATAGTAGGTCATATGGTTCCTGGTTCCTGCAAATTTCTGAGGTCCAGAGGCATACATGACCTTTTTCATGATTATTCACCATCTTTTGAATCCTGACAATTGATATATTTGTCCACAGTTTGAAAATAAAATTTTAAAATATTTTATTTTTAACAGGGATATACTTAAAAACCCTACCACTGCAATCCCAACATTTCATATAAGAAAGCAACACCAATAAACAGAACAAATTAAATTTGGAAATCTCTCTACATTGTTCTGATTTCATTCTCATTTTGCAGGTGACATTTGACACTTGGACTAGCAGAGTTCCATTTACCACAGGTCTAGATGAATTGCTTCTTAAATCTACTTATTCTAAATTACCTTGCTTTGATCTCTTGCTTACAAAGCAACTTTCTTGTTAGTGTAGCAGACAGTCTTTGGGGTGGGTGAAGCCGCATAATAAAAGGAGAGTGGATGCAGCAATGTGATAGTTATGGAAGATAATCCATGGTGAACACATGAAACTAAAAAATTCCTTTTCTAGATCTCTCCTTAAAAGAGACAACAGGAACACTGGTACATCTGCCCACAGCTAGCACTTATAGGCAATCCTAGCAGCTGAATACTTGTGGCCTAATATCTATTAATTAAAAATAACTAGAATCCCTTGCTTATTAGGAAAGGGGGAAAAAGAATGTTTCTGGAACATTCTTTTGTTGACAGAAAACGCAATTCACCTTAAAAAAAAAAAAAGAGGTGGTCTTGAAAGGCTAGTTTAGGAAAGCAACCTAAATGACTTCTTCCTGGCTAATCTCTGACAATATGAGCATCAACAAAACAGTAATAATATGGTTAAATGGAATAATGTAAGTCTGTCAAAAGTTATATATTCATATACTCAAAGAGAAAAGCTACGATGAAAGATATAAAGAGGTACCAATCAAGCAAAACACACACACACACACACACACACACACACACACACATAAATAGGGCAGAAAATTTTAACTCCTTTTAATAAATATCTAATATATGGGTACTTTGTTTTTCTAATTGTATATATGTTTATAAAATACAGACATGTATTTCTTTCTGTCTGTAAACGTAGGGACCTGTAAGTGAACTAGTAGCACCAAAAATAATTCTGTACCAGGAATAGAAAGGACTATTCAACATTTATGATCACACGTAATAATCGGGTAGAAAGAAAACCCAGCAATTAGCTAACACTAATGATCATATCCCAAATCTAAGAGGGTACAACCATGTGTTTCACACATTTGATAAATTAGCAAGCAGAAGGTAGAAGTAGAGTGATAACTAAGCAGGAAGTTTCTCATCTCCTGATAGACTTTTTTTTATAAGAAGCATTACATATAAGGAAACAATAGTGAGAGTCCATGAGTTTTTAATAATGTTAACATACCACATCTATGCATCTTAATAGTAGGAAAGGTGTTAAGTAACACAAGCAATTAGGACTTAAGAAAATCATTTGTTGAGAGGACACCAGTATTATACAAAATTAGCAGCTAGGCTTGAACTTATAAAAAAAGACCTAAGGGCATACAGGTTGAGTTTAATAGTAAAAGGAAAGTTCAATCTGATGACAAGTATCTTGGGTTTGAACCTTCTCTGAATGCACAGTAAATTCAATGATTAGACCAAATATTTTCTAGTCATCCCAGAATTTGTAAATTTCAGAGATGACTTTCATTTTCTTATAAGTCTAGTATGGTTATTAAATCCTAGCAGAGTGCAAAAAAATAGACTCAGTCAACAAGACAGATGTAGGACCTCATCAAACTGAGAAGCTTTTGCAAAGACCAAGAAACCATAAAAAGAATGGGGAGACAGCCCACAGAATGGGAAAAAATATTTGCCAACTGTATATCTGACAAAGGATTAACATCCAGGATCTACAAGGAATTCAAATGTACCAAAAAGAAAAAAACAAACAGCCCTATTAAAAAGTGGACAAAGATATGAATAGACACTTCTCAAAAGAAGACATATGAGCAGCCTACAGACACATGAACAAATGCTCAGCCTCACTGATTCTCAAAGAAATGCAGATTGAAACCACGCTGAGGTACCACCTAACTCCAGTCAGGATGGTCATCATCAATAAGTCAAAAAACAACAGGTGCTAGAGAAGGTGCAGGGAAAAGGGAACGATTCTACACTGCTGGTGGGAGTGTAAACTAGTACAACCTCTGTGGAAACCAGTGTGGTGATTCCTAAAAGATCAAAAAATCGACCTTCTATATGTCCCAGCAATCCCCCTACTGGGAATATACCCGGAGGAACTCAAATCATTCTATAAAAAAGACACCTGCACATGCATGTCTATTGCAGCATTATTCACAATAGCAAAAGCATGGAACAAATCGTACTGCACATCAAAAGTGGACTGGATTTTAAAAATGTGGTATGTACATACGATGGAATATTATGCAGCCAAAAAGAAGGAAAAAATTATAGACTTTGCAGCAACTTGGATGAATTTAGAGTATATATCATACTCAGTGATCTATTACAGAAACAAAAAACTGAATACCATAGGTTGTTACTTATAAGTGGACCCCTAACATTTTCCATAATACTATAAGAAAGGGTTTGGCAGTAACGGGGATGTTGTTGTGGGGGGGGCACATAACATCAATAAGAGTACCTGATGTAAATTAAATTAAATTAAAATGACTCAGTCATTTCTAAAGTCCCAGGGAAATATAAATTCCACATCTGTAAAACATAAAAACAAGAAAAAGACAAGAAGAAATGTAAAGTCTAGCATCAGCACTTTTGTACCTCGTTTTAGGGTAAGCATACTGATTTGCTCTGGGATCATTCTAAAACAATATGTTCAACTATCTTCTTTCAATACTGCTGAAGTAAGGGAAATCCTGTTATTGGTGACAACATGGATGAACATGAAGAACATTGTGCTAAGGAAAGTAGGCCAGACACAGTAAAGCACCTGTATGTGGAAATCTCAAAAAGCTGAAATCAAATGCAGAAAGTAGAATGGAGGCTACTAGAGGCTAGGATGTGTGCAGAATGAGAAAATGTTGGTCAGGGGGTCCAAAACTCAGTTAGACAGGAAAAATAAGTTCTGGAGTTCTGTTAAATAACATAGTGACTATTGCTACTAATGTCTTGTATTATTAAAAATTGCTAGAAGAATAAAATCTTTCTACCACAAAAATTATAAATATGTAAGGTAACAGTATGTTAACTATCCAATATGATGGATATTATTTAATTATTCCACAGTGCATACATATATCAAAATATTGTATTTCATACCATAAACCCACACAATTTCTGTCAATTTTAAAAAAATAAAATGTCATGGAATACTTTTAAAAATAGGCATATGTAAATAAAAGAAAAAAATGAAAGTAGTAAGAATTTAAAATAAATTGAGCTATTAGATTTAGTATTTCAATTATTCAGTGGAAAAAAAATTCTTATGTAAAATTTAAACCACCCAGCACGGTGGCTCATGTCTGTAATCTCAGCTCTTTGAGAGGCCAAGGCGGGCAGATTGCTTGAGTCCAGAAGTGCAAGACCAACCTGGGCAACATAGCAAAACCTCATCTCTACAAAAAAATAAAATTAGCCAGGCATGGTGGTGCATGCCTGTTGCTCCAGCTACTTGGGATGCTGGTCAAGGCTGCCATGAGCCACGATCATTGTGATCAGGCCACTGCACTCCAGCCTAGGCAACGGAGTGATACCCTAACTTAAAAAACATGTATGTGTATATATATTATATATATATAAATATGTACATATAAATGAATAAAAACTTAAGCCAATATTTAAGGCCATTGACTTTACATAATGTTACACACCAAATCATATAAACCAAATTTATGTATGTACAATTTTATGTGATGTGTGGGGTTTATGTGGATTTTTTTGAGAAGAGTTGATTGTTTAAATGTAAGGAAATGCTAATTATAACTGAAGTAATGAAATTAGTAAATTGCATATTAAACCAAACACAAATATTATTAAGTATCCTCTAAGAAGACATTAAAAAATTTTAGCAATACTGATTACTCATGGAATCTTCCAAATGATTTGATATCAAGAGCCAATAAGTACAAACCAATTAATTATTAGTTCAGTAATTTAAAAATTAATTGTCTAGATTCTAGGGATATAACAATGAACCTAACTGGTCTCATAGACCTTATAGATAATGATATACTAGTAAAGAAATACCAATCTCTTCCATAAATAAATAAAATAGGAATTATCATTCATAAATAAATCTCTTGTGTTTGGTTGGTGAGAGTTCATTCTCTATCACCTGGTTCCTGTAAGCTGAAATAATAAAACCAAATTAATAATAAATTTCTAAATTTCTACAAAGTTGAAAAGAGGAGCTCTGATCACTCCATTAAGATGTAACCGTTCCATAAAGCCTGTTCCAAAATAACCCATCAGACTCATTTATCTCTTTATGGCAATATAGATAATAATTATGATCCTGCTGAGAATGGAGGAGGCTAAGAGATGTCACTACTCAAGGAAGTACTGCTTTTAAAAACAAAGAATTATATCAGATTATAAAATATTATTAAAATAGTCATTAATAATGACATTAGAAAGAAGTTATTAATTGCATTTTGTACCAGTATTTTAGTCAAAGGGCTATTCAAACAAGTTTAAAGTGTCTGAAAGGCAAAATTTGACATGCTTTTTAGGTCTTTAATTGTTGTTTATGCCATTTTTAACTGATATAGCATAACTACTCTGATAATTGACAAAAGTGAAGAGAGAATTATTCAAATTAATAAGACAGTGACAGTCTAGTCAGCACTCTTCTAGTCTACATTATGTGCACTAGACCACTTACCTAGTAGGGGAAGACTATACTACAATGGGCCTACCCTCCAAAAAATAATTCCAGTTTTTTGGAGTCTCCCTTCACCTTTGGGAGTTAGATGGCCACAAAGACGGAATTAATAGACACTGGGGACACTAAAAGGAGGAAGGCGAGGAGGGAAGTTAGGGTTCAGAAGTTGCCTATTAGATACAATATTCATTATCTGGGGAATGAGTCACCTGAAGCCCAATCCCCATCAGTAGAATATGACCATGTAACAAAGATGCACTTCTACCCCCTGAACCAATCTCTCTCTCTCTCTCTCTCTCTCTCTCTCTCTCTCACACACACACACACACACACACACACACACACACACACACACAGCAACAGGAAGAAAAAAGAATAAGTGATAAGAAGGCCATTTGAAAAAATTTTTTGAAAATTATCAGAGGGAATAGCAGGTGCCAATCATCTAAAGTGGATATGTGCTTGGTCCAATAGTAGGCAGAGAGAAGGCTCAAATGACTAATGCATAGAAGAGAGGCTGACAGATACAAGAGGAGGCTAGAGAAGCATGCAAGGTCTAGGGCATGTAATACCTTTCAGGTTAGTAAGCAGTTTAGTAATCACTGGGATGTGACATGCTCTGAGATTTGTTTTAAGAAAATCACCCTGCCCGCTCTACCAAGAGTGCAATGTAAGAAAAACATTTTCTCAATGGATTCTGACAGTCAGAAAGGTATACACTGTTTTATGGATGAAAAACTTCAAGGTTAGAAAAATTAAATAGCTTCCCTAAGTCCATGACACAAGAACATGGCAGAACGAAGACCAAAACGAATATCTGCTTGCAGAATAAAACTTTCTGCACTAATCTTCCCTTACATGAATGTGTGTGTTCAGGTATGCATATGTGTGGCCTTTGGTGACATTGAAAGTTATTCCCTCAAATACATAGAGTCTTTTTTAAGATTAGTAGTATTTTGTTAGATGTTTGAACATAAGTGAACTTATATAGTTATAAAAGAGAGGTCCAGACTGATTTCCTCATAACATCCATAACATAACATAACAGCTATGCTCCCACTTTTTAATATTTTTCTATGGAATCCTACAAAAGTTCTGAATATATTGACAAATTAATTAAATCAATAATTCTTTATTATGAACTTACTATTTGTTAGGGATATTGCAAGTAACACACAGTCTTAAAGTGTGCAAACTAAAACTTAGATAAAAATTGTTGAATGAAAGAGTATAATACATACAGTGGAACATTTTTATTTCATGAGATATCCATAGTTATTTAAATAACTTTTATATTTTATTTGTTAAAAGTATCCTATTGGAGTCATGTTGGGAAGAAATAGAATTCTACTTACTGAAGCATTTTCTTGTTAATGTACTTTTTATTAACTTATGAAGAAACACAACAGGCAGAAGTAGCACAACATAGGCAATTACAGAGTATCTTTATTTTACTTGTAAAATATGAACTTCCTACATGTTTGAAAGATGAAATTTATATTCCATTATCTTGGAAAGAACCATACTTCAATGACCAAATAAAATCATTGCTACATCATCCAAAAGAAAGAAGGACAAATACTTCAGCAACATCAATATATGGGCATAAATAGTTTACAATTACCTTATCATCAAGAGTTAGTGTTGAAATACCTAGTGTTCTATTAAAGTATGCAATCCTATTTCTTACTCTTTGAAGGACTAGTATAAAACACACAATACTGACATATATTCTATACTAAAATCAAACAGCCACAAAATAAATACATTACTAAATAGTATATATGTCAATATTAATTTTATCTAAAATGTAGATAACAAAAAAAATTAGGATAAAATACTGACCTTTCATCTGATCCAACAATACTTCTCCAGAACATGCCCAGAGGAACATCACTCTAACAAAAATAATACCCTAGAACACACCTGGAGGAAATCACTCTACCAAAAAGACACCTGCAAGCACATGTTTATTGCCACACTACTCACAATAGCAAAAACATGGAACCAATCCTGCTGTCCATTGAAAGTGGACTGGATAAAGAAAATGTGGTACATACACACAATGGAGTATTACACAGCCACAATTCATGGCCTTTGCAGCAACTTGAACGCATTTGGAGACCATCAGACTAAGTGAACTATCACAGAAACAAAGAACTGAATACCTCATGTTCACACTCATAAATGGGCCCTGAACACTAGTCACATTAGCACAAGGGTGGGATGAGTAGTGGCTGGGCACTGCTAGGGGAGGGAGGGAGGGAGAAAGGAAAGAGGGCGGGGGATACATAACAACACAAAGGGTACCCGGTCCACTACCAAGGGGAGTGAAGGTCACCTAGAAGCCCATACTTCACCTGCATGCAGCCTACTTATGTAGTAAATCCTCACTCATACCCCACAACTCTATAATAAATAAATAAATAAATAAATAAATAAATAAATAATACAGGTCTTCCACTTCCAGAGGTATTGATTTGTTTGTCCTGGGATGGGTCCCAGCATCAGTAATTAAGAAAATGTTTCTGGTTACTTTAAAATACAAAGTAAAGATCACAGAAATAAAGTTTAAGAACCTTAAAAAAAAACAAAACAAGATATAATAGTAGCAGATGAAAGCTAAGCCTGAATAGAATTGGTTCATTTCTTTAGTCTGGCATGTTTGCTATATTTGATGGGAAGACTGTCAAACGATTGTATACTTCTGATCAGATCAATATAAAATTCAGACAAATGTTTTTTCCTTTTATCCAAATCACTTGCATAATTAGAGACAAACTGAAATATTGTATTCTAGCTAGTCATTCACATCAGTGTTTACCACATATAACTGAACTATACAGAACTGTAAGTGAAAGAAATGCTTTACAATTTACAGAAATCTAGCTCAGTGCTAAGAACTCATGATACAAAACAATCAATTCAACTTCATTAATATATATAAAGATGAGATTAAAGAAAAAAGGCAAGAGAAACATAACAATTTAACAAATTTAATTTTTAAATGAAATTACGGTTGTTTTAAAATTCAATATTATACATATCTTCCCTCTGGCAACCCCTCTTCCTCTCATTCTTGTGATTATAGATGAGTATGTATTTCTAAGACCATTACTTTGGAATGCATTTATTAAGCGCATTTTCTCTCTTTTCTCCCTTTGCAGCAACAAAATCATTACATTTGTGAAATTAAGTGATCCTCATTAATATTGTGTACACCATGGTATTCACTGACATGAAAATACTAAAAAAGAAAAACTTCTTGATATTCTCACATCTAAATTTGTTTGCATTTTATAAAGACACATACTTGTGTGTGTGTGTGTGTGTGTGTGTGTGTGTAATATAAAATGAATATGAAATCAGCCCTTACATTTTTACAAAGCTGTTGTTTTCACCATATTCCCATAAAACATACCATTCGTCCTAATAGTCTGTGATTTTTCGAATGTGCTTCATAATTTTCATTAAAAGTTTTGAAGAATTATGACATACAAAGTCTTTCTACCTCAAAATGAATAACCCAAACTAATTCCAGATGTTAAAATGAAGTCCTTCCTGGCCATTCCTTTCTGCCCTAATTATCCTTCATAGGGTTTACCCAAGGGTGGGTAGTAAAGGCAGGACCAGCTCAGGTTTCCCAGACTTGCTTTCGGACCATAACCACTCTGTCCTCATGTAACAATCCTTGCTCGTAGGAGGCACATACTTCAGCAGCGTCAGTTTCTTTGCTCTTGCTGCATTCCTTGAAGACTGACGCTGGCTTAGCCAATATTCCCAGGTGTCATCCAGCTCTGTCTGCGCCAGTGCCTCTCTTTGTGCTCTCACATCCTCTAATGCTTACTTCTACTTTAGCACATAGCACTTCACTGCATTGCAATCAGTTTCTGTTTATTTATTTCCCTGATTGGACTATAAGCTCTTTGTGAGCATGGAGAGAGATCACAACATCTTGAACTTCTTATATGAACTTAGATGTCTGCCCTTAAAGAGGTCACTCCATCATAAACAAAACTCTCAGTTCACTGAGAAATTGAAAGAAATTTGGAATAGTTGTCGATTTAAAGCGGTAACAGCATAAACAATGACAACTCTTCCTCACATGGCTAGATCCAAGTAACAGAAACCTGAAAATAGTTTAAGCAGTTTCAGAAAATTAAGGAAAACATGTCTAAAAAGATTCCAGAGTAGAAAAGTGGAATAACCAATTTGAATAATTACAAAAGTCAAACAATTTAAACATATTCTGATGTAAAACAGCAATTTAAATTGAGGCCAAACTTTTTTTTTTTTGCTTTGTTTTGTTTTGAGTTGGAGTCTTACTCTGTCGCCCAGGCTGGAGTGCAGTGGCACACTCAAGGCCACCCCAGTGTCAACCCGCTGGGCTCCAGAGATCCTTCCACTTCAGCCTTCCAAGTAGCTGGAACTACAGGCACGAGCTACCATGCCTGGCTAATTTTCTGATTTATTGTAGAGATGAAGTCTCGCCAAGTTGCCTGGACTGGTTTTGAACTGTGGGCTAAAGCAATCCACTCACCTCGGCCTCCCAAAGTGCCGGGATTACAGGCTGAGCCACCAAACTCAGCTGAGGCTAAACATTTTTATCTTTCCACATATAATAAATAGGCAAACATTCAAAAATAAAGATATGTGAATATGCCAATAATATCATATCAAAGCTCAGAACATAACTAAAAATAATTAATGACTTAACAATTAAGTAATTAAGATATTACTTTTTTAAATTTATCAAAATTAGTACTTGAAGACTTATTTAATTTATACTTCTTTTTAATAAAGAGAATAATCCATTTCTCACTTCAGCTACTTCATATATTTGTCCTCTGAAATATCACTTCATGTTTGTTAACCACTTTCTGAGACACTCAGGATGCTTATCACAACTATTAGTGCTGTTATTACAATTCTGATAATATCTTCTATTTCCTATATCATGCCATATATATTCCAGTTTCTGTAGAAGTTAAATTGCCATTTCTTTATGTCACAGGTTTCCATCACACCATCTTAAGTCTATCATCACCAGTCCTGCCTCACTCTATCAAGCAAATGGCTTCTCTGTGATATACCATTTTTTCCTTTCCCTATAATCAAAATGCTTTACCTTCTATATCACCATTAATCATGGGGGAAGCATTTCAATCACTGATCTCCAAGATGCCTGACAAGTTCTTCGATGTTTTTCTTCATTAATATGGTTATCTGATATGGAGGAAAATTTATTTTATTTCTTAACCCAATGTCCTCAGCTATGTCTTATAGATGGACATTAACCTCCATAAATGGACTCTTTTGGAGTTATGGTAGAGCCATATGCGCCAGGTTTTGACCTTAAAAACATTCTCTATAAACCTCCAACACTATTTTTTCCTGTCCAGATGCTCAACAAATCCATACATTACAATGACAAGAGTAAAAAAACTGAGAAAACCTGGCTCTGGAGAGTTGCCCTGGAGAGTTGGACTCATATAAAATTTTGTGTGAGCAAGAAATAAATTTGTGCTGTGACATTTCATGGTTTATTTCTTAGCATTGTATAGCTCAGGCTGTTCCAATACATTTTCACTCTGCTTTTACTCTATGCTTCCTATTCTAATCTTGTTTTTAAGTTATTTTATTTCCTAATAATTGTTCTTCTAGAATAGACTAGGTAGATGTGTGTGCTCCTATCTTTTAATAGGTCTCTATTACTTTCTTTTTATCATCGGCATTGTTGACTCTGGCACTGGCAGTATGTTTTGTGTATAATTTCCTCAAGAAGATTTTATAATGTGTTTCAAATACTAAGCGTTCGTTTTTTTCCTTCATATATTTTAAATTATGTCCATGAACAATGGAACATGGCAAAAACTGAGTTACTATTTATTTAAATTATGGAATAAATTACTCTTATTGTAGAGAGACTAATAATATAAACTCATTGGGATAAAAATTCATGTCTCCATTGTATTACAATCAAAGGTGTTCTGCAAATTTATGATGTACTATTTCGGTAATAATAATAATTCAGACAACTATGTCTGAAACCAGGTCCCAACTTACAATGCTAAAGTATTTCTTGATTTTCTTATGCAATTCTCAGCTATAAAATCAAATACACTTGCCTAGGTATATCTGGGAAATCGCAGAGTTGAGAGTTAAATGAGCTTTTATGGCCTCAAGGTTGGTATGGTCAGATGCAGTCTTAAACTGTGTTTTTCAAATGCTACTAAGGATATAAAGATAAACTCTATATTGCAATTAGACAATCAGAAATCTCTTAAAACACTCTACCTTCTGCCAATGTAAGTGCAGTATAGTGTAAAGGGCACACAATTTATGATGAAATTCTAATTTTGACTGTGCAACCTTGCTTTGGATCACTTACCCTCTTAAAGACTTATGCTCATTCTCTGTATAATGGAAACAGTCCTGCTTACCTAGCTCACATTTGTTGTTAGGTTAAAATTCTGAAAGGAAATTGTAAAGTGTTTTGCAAACATTAGTTATTATTTATTCCAGTTACCAAGTCAGGTTTGCATTTTAGTTTTAGCAGAGCTAAAAACAGCTGTTCCATCCACAAGAACTGAGCTTATTGAAGGCAGAGGTCAACTCAGGGCCAGCAGACCTAGGATTATCTTGAAACTTGAAATTATTAAATTGTGAACCATGCTATAGAGACCTGAAAAGTGTTGCTTGATAAATAATACATGTTCCATAAACACTTGCCAAATGAATAACTAAATGAATGATGAATGAACGCATAATATAACTTGTAGACAGGAATTAAATAAGAACTAAATGACCAGGAGAATTAGAGATGAAATTTTAAAATAGTGGCAAAAAGACAATTCTACACTTTGTATAATCTATCCTATTTTCATAATAAAAACAAATATTTAGAATTTTTTAAAAATTGAAAACAAGTATTTTCTATGAAAAATTTTTTCCACAGTTAATATCTCCAATAACTATGTTTCCACTTATATTTTGTTAATAAATATAAAAATATTCATCTCAGTTACAATCAGAACTATAATGAAATCTTACTCTGAGTTACATTGGGTTTCCTACACCTTAGTAGAACATTATATTCACAAGTTGGTTCATATAAATTTTATTATTACAATTTTAGCAATATTATATTGCTAAAAAATAGTTTATGTGTTTTCTGGTTATTTGATTTAGTTCTATCTCTCAGATGTTATTTCTTCAACAAATTAACAGATTTTTACATTATACTGATATTTTCCTTGGAGACCACTGTTCTTTTATATGTACATGTTGTTAGTATAATCCATTTTCCATTAGAATGATTTAGGATTCTGCTATACAGATTACACACAATTTATCTAGCACTTCTACCTAATTATACTGGTGTTATACATTGTTGATGATAGTTTGGCACATGTTCAGATTTTAAATAGCAAAGCATTTTGTGAAACTAAATTTCAGTAAAAATGAGGTTTTATTACCTAGCCATAAATGCTGATAGAATAGAATACCCTCTCTGAAAATCAGCTTTAACAACACATTAATATTACTTTATAACTTCAAAAATATTGTGCGCAAAGTGGCTAAAATTTTGTCCCATCTGCAAGCTGTTAGTCGACCACAGTTTTGTGTTTGCCAAGAGTTGCAAGACTACTGGTTCAGACACAACGAACTTTCTTATATCAATAGCAATAGCCAGAGTTACAGCATTCTACTGTGCTAGTTCCCTAAGTTTTTACAGGTCCCTAAGGTTTTACAGGTCAACACAAAGAGCCAGATGATATTTGTACATGCTCTGTGTTGTGTTACAGGAAACAAGCCCTGTATAGGTGGTACAAGTGGAATGCAAACTTTTGATTACAGGCAGTAAGCATACCTGCTATTCATTCAGAAGGAACATTATAAGGGCACCATCTCTAGCTTCCGAGTCTATTCACTATACAACTATCATGGAAAAACTTCTGTGAGTGCCTCTGCTTGCTAGAAGTGCAGAAGTACAGGAGATCCACGGAGAAATGTATCTTAATATCCATCTCTTTTCTTTAGCATCTTAACTTTTGGAGAATTTCCCCCATGACTACCCATCCCTGTCAGCTACTCTGATTTATCTGACTAACAATCCAATTTGTCTCATAAAGTATTGAATTAAGGCTACTAACAACAAGGCTCTGAACAGAAATAGGAGGCTGACTTGCAGTACTGAATTCAACCATGCTCCCCAGGGTTCCAGACACAGACAACCCATTAGAGTCAGTCTTAAAAAGCCAAGTGGCTTTATTTATTGGTCTTTCTACTTGACCTAAGGCATTAATTCAGGTACAGAAAGAATTATTAAAAATTGCACCGCTTTGGCAGGAAGGAGAAAGTCTAGGGCAAATCTATCATCTATAACTACACTAGCCAGTTAGTTGAGGGTGCACATTAATAATGACAGCGTATTCTTCCAGGAATATAACATGAGTAACTAGAGGAAGCCTAATTTTGGAGACATCTCTGCAGTCATCTGTAGGCTGCATGATCTACTGGTGGTATTTCCTCAAACACTTTAAGGCAAGCAAATTCCTGGTTTCTACACAAAACATACAGTCCCAGGGCTACATATGATGTCCCTGCAACAAAAGTGTTCTTACATTTGTTGGTCCTCCCCAAGTGGGGAGCACAGGTTGGCAGTTTCTCTAACACAGCCTCCTAGTTGACTATCAAGCCTTACATACTCCAGTTAAGTTAGAACAATTGCATCAGGTCCTTGTTTTTTGGAGGGACTACCTAAGGGAAATCAGGCCAACCTGTTCTGATGTCTTGTGCCATCAGGGACACGGCATTTTCCTGCCCTACAAAATGACTGAGAGACAGCTACTGAAATCAGTGGAAGACATCCAGAGGTTTGGCAGATATTTTGCAAGGGGTATGCAAAATATGAGCCACCCCAGCTGTATCCAACAGACTTCTTAGGGAGATTAAGGGGAATGGTTATCAAATCATGGTTAGAGCCATCTGGGGGGCATAGCAAACCCAGCATTCATTTAAAGATATTATAGTAGTTTAAGAGAGCCACAGCAGGGTCTTTTCCTCCATGGGGAAGAATATAAATGAGTGATTCTGAAAGAGAAGGATCATAGATGGCCCTTCCCACCCCCAAACACCTCCCAGGGTCTAAACTGTACTCTCTCCAGGTTCTGGAGATGCTCTCCCTCTACTACCACAAAATCCATGTCTCCTTCTAGTAGCTATGCTCCTTTTTCCAGTCATCCCAAATCCATGCCTAGCCCTCTCATTTGGAAACAACAGGTGAAAAAGAGACAAAAACATTTTCATAAATCGTACACAGACCCATTATAACACCCATTTTGGTTCAAGAAAACCAATCCATGGGACTTAGTGAACAGTACATTCAATCAATGTAGGAGCATGTCGATCTAATAAAAGAATCCAGGTAGATGAACTAAAATTAAATGTGAATCCTGTAGACCCCATTTTGGCTTGGATACTACTCTGAGGGCAGAACAACCAGGCCAAAATAAGGTTTCCAAACTGTAGATCCTTTTCTGAAGATAGCTGCACTTACTGAACAAATTTTAATATAGGTTTATGACTGGGAAGGGGTGAAGGCAGTAGAGTCAGAGCTCTTTTTTAAATTTATTATTGAGAAGGCTCAAGAACAATAGATACCTGTGAATGTATGAAGTGTAAAACTTCCACTGAATACCCTATCAACCCATTATTTAGTGGTTTTTAATAAAAGAAGCATTACAGTAATCAAAACAGCCTGGTAATGGTACAAGTACAGGCATATAGATCAATGGAACAGGATAGAGATTCCAGAAGCAAAGCCTCAATTTCTCAACCTAATCATCTTTGACAAAGCCTCCAACAACCACCACTGGAGAGAGGAGAACCTCTTTAGTACATGATGTGGAGAAAACTGGCTGATAACATGCACATGCAGAAGATTGAAACAGTATCCCTATCTATCACCACACACAAAAATTAACTCTAAATGGATCAAAGACCTAACCGTAAAACCTCAAACTATAAGAATCTTAGAAAATTCATGAGACACCCTTATGGAAATTGGAACTGGCAACCAATTCCTGATCAAAACCCTAAGTGCCCATACCATAAGAAATAAGACAAGTAGGACCTCATCAAACTGATGAGCTTCTGCAAAGCAAAAGAAACCATTAAGAGATCAGGAAAGCCGGGCTCAGTGGCTCAGCCTGTAATCCCGCGCCTTTGGGAGGCTGAGGTGAATGGATTGCCTGAGCCCGCGGGTTCGAGACCTGCCTGGGCAAGCGAGACCTCATCTCTACAATAAATCAAAAAATTAGCCAGGCGTGGTAGCGCGCGCCTGTAGTTCCAGCTACTTGGAAGGCTGAGGCGGAAGAATCGCCGGAGCCCAGCAGGTCGAGGCTGCGGTGGCCGGGAGCGGCCACTGCACTCCAGTCTGGGTGACACAGTGAGACTCCAACTCAAAAAAAAAAAAAAAAGAGATCAGGAAGACAGCCCACAGAATGGGAAAAGATATTTGCCAACTGTATATCTGACAAAGGCCTAACATCTAGAATCTACAAGGAACTCAAAAGTGCCGAAAGGAAAAAAACAAATCCCCATCAAAAAGTGGGCAAAAGACATGAATAGACACTTCTCAAAAGAAGATATATAGGCAGCCAACAGACACATGAACAAGTGCTCAGCCTCACTCAACATCAGAGAAATGCAAATCAAAACCACATTGAGATACCACCTAGATCCAGTAAGAATGGCCATCATTAATAAAACAAACAACAGATACTGGTGAGGATGCGGAGGAAAAGGAATGCTTCTACACTGCTGGTGGGAATGCAAGCTATTGCAACCTCTCTGGAAGAGAGTGTGGCGATTTCTGAAAGAACTAGAAATTGACCTTCCATGTGACCCAGCAATTCCCCTATTGGGAATATACCCAGAGGAA
>CAUYQG010142080.1:0-10970 GCA_963574415.1 Tarsius wallacei
ATCCTTCTGCCTCAGCCTTCCAAGTAGCTGGAACTACAGGTGTGCGTTACCACTCTTGGCTAATTTTTGATTTATTGTAGAGATGACATCTCGCCAAGTTGCCCAGGCGGGTCTCAAACCTGCAGGCTCAGGCAATCCACTCACCTCAGCCTCCCAAAGGCACGGGATTACAGGCTGAGCCACTGAGCCCAGTTGATTAATATTTCTTAATGGTCCATGCCTTCAAGAAGAATGGATCCTCTAGGACCAACCAGGAAGGAGAGGGACCCTCTCCCTGCCTTTTAAAATTTTTTTAATTTTTAGACAGGACCCATACCTTTCACCATACACAAAAATTAACTCTAATGGATCATGGGCACCATGGAGTGCACCATAGAGTGCACCAATTCACAAACAATGGAACTCTGAGAAGGAGAAAAAAAGAAAAGGGAAAGGGTGGAAAAAATATTTAAAGAAAAATTGTTGAGCTGGATGTGGTGGCTCACGCCTGAAATTCAAGCACTTTGGAGGCCGAAGAGAGAGGATTGCCTGAGCCCAGGGGTTCAAGACCAGCCTGGGCAACTTGGCGAGACCTTGTCACTACAATAAATCAAGAAAAATTAGCCAGCCATGATGGTGTGCACCTGTAGTTCCGGCTACTTGGAAGGCTGAGGTAGACGGATCACCTGAGCCCAACAGGTTGAGGCTGTAGTGGGCATGAGTGTGCCAATGCACTCCAGACTGGGCAACAGAGTAAGACTCTGACTCAAAAAAAAAAAAAAAATTGTTGAAAAATCTCCAAATTTGATGAAACACTAATCCACACATCCTAGAATCTCAATGAACTAGAAGCAGGATAGACTCAAAGAGATCCACACATTAATACATCATAGTTAATGTGTTGCAAAAGAAAGACAAAGAAAAACTTGAAAGCAGAAAATGTCCATCATATACACAGAAATAGCAATAATACATACATATATATTTTTTCTCTATAATATATATATATATATATTTTGTAGAGATGGTGTCTCACAATGTTTCCCAGACTGGCCTTGAACTCCAGGTCTCAAATGATCCTCCTAGGTTGACCTCCTAATGTGCTGAGATGACAGGTGTAAGTCATCATGCTTGGCCAATAATAAGATTAATATACGGCTTTTTGCCAAAAACAATAGTGAAACACAAAACAAAATAGAAATAGAAGGAAACTATCTCAACATAATAAAGTCCAGGCATGAAAAACCAACAGCTAACTTCATTCTCAATGATGAAGCACTAAAAGATTTTCCTCTAAGATCAAGAAGAAGACAAGGTTGCCCACTTTCACCACTTCTAGTCAACATAGTGTTAGAAATCTTAGCCACAGTAACTAGGCAAGAAAAAAAACAAAAGCATTCAAATTAAAAATGAAGTAAAATGTTCTCTATTTGCAGATGACACGATCTTAATTTTATCAAATTGCACCTCCAAAAAACTGTTAACACTAATAAATAACTCAGCAGAGTTGCAGGACACAGATCAACATGCAAAAATCAGTTGTATTTCTATACACTAGCAATAAACAACTTAAAAATAAATTAAGAAAGCAATTCCATTTACAATAGCATCAAACAGACTAATAGGAATAAACTTAACTAAGGAGGCAAAAGACACACTGAAAACTACAATTGTTGATAAAAGAAATCTAAGAAGACAAATAAATGAAAAGACATTCCATGTTCATGAATTGGAAGACTTTCTTTTCTTTCTTTCTTTCTTTCTTTCTTTCTTTCTTTCTTTCTTTCTTTCTTTCTTTCAAGTCAGAGTCTCATTCTGTCACCCAGGCTGGAGTGCAGTGGCACACGCATATCTCTCACAGCCTTGACCTGCTGGGCTCAAGCAATCCTTTTGCCTCAGCCTTCCAAGTAGCTGGAACTACATGTGCATGCCACCACACCCAGCTGTTCTTTTGATTTATTGTAGAGATGAGGTCTCACCAAGTTGCCCAGGCTGATCTTGAATGCCTGGACTCAAGAAATCCTCTCACCTCTACCTCCCAAAGTGTTGAAATTACAGGCATGAGCCACTGTGTCTGGCTGGAAGACTTAATATTGTTAAGATGTCAATACTAACCAAAGCAATCTACAGATTTAATGAAATCCCTATCAGAAACCCCCACAGCATCTTATTTTTATTTTTTTGTTGGAGTCTCACTCTGTCACCTAGGCTGGTGTGCAGTGGCACACTCATGGCCACCCCAGCATTGAGCTGCTGGACTCCAACGATCCTTCCACCTCAGCCTTCCAAGTAACCAGAATTACAGGTGTGTGCTACCATGCCTGACTAATTTTTTTGATTTATTTCAGAGATGAATTTTCGCCAAGTTGCCCAGTCTGTTCTCGAACCCATGTGCTCAGGCAATACCCTCACCTCAGCCTCCCAAAGTGCTGGGATTACAGGCTTGAGCCACCGTGCCCAGCCCCAAACAGCATTTTGAACACCATCCTAAAATGTATATGGAAGCTCAAGGAATTCCAAGTAGTCAAACAATCTTGAAAAAGAACAAAGTTGGAGACCTCACATCATCTTCTTCCTTAAATACACGACAAAGCAACAGTAATCAACGCTGTGTGATGCCAGCATAAAGCCAGACATAAAGATGAATGGAACAGAAAGAAGCCCCAGAAATAAACTCTTGTGTATATGATCAAATGGTCCTCAACTAGGATACCAAGACAGCTCAATAGGGGAATGGACAGTCTTTTCAACAACTGATGTAGGAAAACTGGATATTCATATGCTAAAGAATGAAATTAGGCCCTTACCTTACATTATATACAAAAGTTAACTCAAGGCCAGTGTGGTGGCTCACACCTGTAATCCCAGCACTTTGGGAGGCCAAGGCAGGATTGTTTGAGCCCTGGAGTTTGAGACCAGCCTGGACAACATAATGAGACCCAATCTCTACTTTTTAAAAAATTAACTCAAAATGGACCAAGAGGTTGGGCATGATAGTGCATACCTGGAATTCCAGCTACACCAGAGGCTAAGGCAAGAAGATCACTTGAACTCAGGAGTTTGAGACCAATCTGGGCAATATGGTGAGACCCTGCTTCTAAAAAATATAATAAAAGGATCAAAGACTGATATGTGAAACAAAAATCTATGAAACTTTTAGAAGAAAACATAAACAAAAATCTTCATAACATTGAATTTGGTAAGAATGTTCTGGATATAACACCAAGAGCACAAGCAACAAAAGTAAAAATTAACAAATTAAACAATATCAAAATTAAAAACTTCTGTGCATTGAACAACACAATCAACAGAGTGAAGAGGCAACCTACAGAATGAGAAAATATGTTTGCAATCATATATCCAGGGTTAAAATCCAGACTATATAAAGAACTCCTATGACATAATAAGAAATGGACAACCAAATTTTAAAATGAGCAAAGGACGTGAATAGACATTTCTCCAAAGAAGAAACACAAATGGCCAACAAAATGAAAAGAGATTTAACATCATTAATCATTATGGAAATGCAAATCAAGACTATGATGAGATATCAACTCACTCCCATTAGGAGGATTATTTTTTTTAAAAAACTCCAAGTGTGGTGGCTCATGCCTTTGATCCCAACACTTTGGGAGGCTGAGGTGGGAGGATTGCTTGAGCCCAGGAGTTTGAGACCAGCCTTGGCAAAATTGCAAGACCTCCTCTCCAGAAAATAGAAAAAAAATAGCTGGGCATGGTGGCACATGGCTAAAGGGTGGTACAGTGAGACCCTGACTCAAAAAACAACCCCCCCCCCCCAGAAAATAGCAAGTGATGGCAAGAATGCAGAGAAATTGGAACTCTTATGCACGGTTGGTGGGATAAAATAGTACAACCACTATGGAAGACAGTGTGGTGGTTCCTTAAAAGATTGAAAGCATAGTTACCATATGATCCATCAATTCTACTTCTGGGTATATATCTAAAAGAGCTAAAAACAGGACCTTGAAGCAATAACTGCACATCCATGTTCATTGCAGCGTTTTTCACAATAGTCAAGATGTGGAAACAACCCAAGTGTCCATCAACAGACGAATGAATAAGCATAATGTGGTAAATACATACAATAAAACTTTATTTGTTTATTTATTTATTTATTTTTGAGTTGAAGTCTCACTCTGTCACCCAGGATGGAGTGCAGCGATATGCTCATGGCCACCCAGCGTCGATCTGCTGGGCTCCGGCGATCCTTCCACCTCAGCCTTCCAAGTAGCCAGAACTATAGGCGTGCACTACCACACCCTGCTAAATTTTTTTATTTATTGTAGAGACGAGGCCTTGTCAAGTTGCCCAGGCTGGTCTCGAACCCGCAGGCTCAGGCAATCCTCTTGCCTCTGTCTCCCAAAGTGCTGGAATTACAGGCTTGAGCCACCGCGCCCAGCCAGAATATTATTTATTAACCCCTTTTACATGTACCCCAAGAATACTCACCGGTGGCACTTGCGGCTGCAGTGTTTATCCTAAGATAATTCATGGATTGCAGTCCTAGCATTACCTCCAGTTTGCCATGAAATATCCAGCTTTTATTATTTTTTTGTATCACCCTAGCATACTGATAGTTTTGAGAAACAAATGCTACTTAAAGCATTCTGTTTTTAGTAGTGATATTTCAATTTACAAAATATAATAATTCTTTTTTTTTTTTGCAATTCTCTTTAGGATTAGAGATAAGTTCTGTTTAGAAATAACTCTGAAAAGAGTTTTTATATTTTATTTTCACATTAAAAACCAGTCAGATTTGCTTCAGCCTCAAAGAGTGTGTTTATGTAAAATTAAATGAATGTGGCAACAAGCTACACTTTTTTTCTAAACAGGATACAGGTTAAAAAGAAAGGAAATTCTGACACATGCTACAATATGGATGATTTTGAGGATGTTACGCCAAGTGAAATAAGTCAGTCACAAAAGGGCAAATACTGTATGGCTACATTTATATGAGGTAACTTGAATAGTCAAATTCATAGAGATGGGAAGTATGGTGGTTGCCAAGTGCTATGGGGGAAGAGAAAATGGGAACTATTTAATAAAGCAAAGAATTCCATTTTGCAACGTGAAAAAATCTGGTTATTGCTTGTGCAAAAACATGAATATATTTAAACACTAAAAGATGGAACTGTTTGGTATCTCTTCCTATGAGGACACTAATCCAACCGGATCAAAACTGCACCCTTATGACCTTTTTAATCTTGATTACTTTCTTAGAGAACCATCACCAAGTACAGCCACACTGGGGTTTAGGGATTCAACATACGAATCTTGTGTGGGAGACATAAACACTCTGTTCATAACAAGCAGCAACAACAAATTCTGGGAAGGGAGAATCTGATATATCATTCTAGATTCCCAGTTTTCATCAAAAAATGTTGGTGACTTGCAAAAACAAAACACAAGAAAGTGTGGCCCATACACGGGGTTGAGGAGCGTAGTCAATAAAAGCTGTCTCCTGAGGAAGCCCAAACATTGGGCTTACGAGACAAAGACTTTAAACCAGCTATTATACATATGTTCAAAGAATAAAAGGAAGTCATGTCTAAAGAATTCAAGTATGAAAACAATGTCTCACCAATAGAGAACATCTATAAAGAAATAAGAATTATAAAATAAGAACCAAATAGAAATTCTGGAGTTGAAAAACGTAATTTTTCAGCTGAAAACTTCACTAAAAGGGCTCAAAAGCAATTTTTGGCCAGGCATGGTGGTTCCTGCCTATAGTCCCAGCACTTTGGGTGGCCAAAGTGAGAGGATTCCTTGAGCCCAGAAGTTGGAGACCAGCCTGGGCAACACAGTGAGTAGTGAGATCTCATCTCTACAAAAATAATAGCAATAATTATAATAATAATCAGCAGGGTGTGGTGATGCACACCTGTAGTCCCAGTTACTTGGGAGGCTGAGGCAGAAGGATCACCTGAACACAAGAGGCCGAGGCTATGGTGAGCTGTGATCATGCCACTACACTCCAGTCTGGGCAACAGAGTAAGACTCTGACATGAATGAAAGAAAGAAAGGAAGGAAGAAAAAAGGAAGGAAGAAGTAGGTTAAAATTTTTTTTTTAATTTTAAAGATATGGAGTACAATTCAAGATTAGGTATACAAATGTTCATTATGCAGGTACCCTTGTTGATGAGGTATGCCCCTCCCTCCCCTGGCAGCTTCCCACTACTGCCAATCCCTTTTTTATAGTATTATGATGATTATTCAAGGTCTGCCTATGAGTGAGAACATGTGGTACTCAGTTCTTTGTTTCTGTAATAGATCACTCGGTATGATAGACTCTAAGTCCATTCACATTGCTGCAAAGTTCATAATTGTGTCCTTTTTTATGGCTGTGTAATATTCCATTGTATTTATGTATCACATTTTAAAAATCCAGTTCTCTTTCAAAAAGCAGTTTTTAACTGACAGGAGAAAGAATTTTTGAACTTGGAGATAGGTCAGTCAAGATCTAATCTGCAAGATAGTACGTGAGTGGTGGGTCAGAATGGAAAAAGTGAACAGAGCTTTGAAGACCTTTATGACACTATCAAGCATACCCACATATGTGTAGTGGGGATCTCAGAAGGAGAAAAAAGAAGGTAGCAGAAAAAACTATTTGAAGAAAAAATGGCTAAAAATTCTCAAAATTTGATGAGTAACATTAACTTGTAATGAATCTCAATGAATTCCAGGTAGGATAAACTCAAAGAGACTACCACCTAAACATATCATCACAAAAGCTCAGAAAGATAAAGAGTGAAATACACACAGTGAAATAAAAAGCACCAGCAAAGGTAACTACATATGTAAATATAAATGACAGTACAAATTACTTTTGTTTGTAACTCTTTTCTCCTCCTCCTCCTCCTCCTCCTCTTCCTCCTCCTCATCCTCCTCCTCCTCCTTCTCTCTCTCTCTCTCTTTAAGACACAAGGTCTTGCTGTGTTGCCCAGGCTGGTGTCAAACTCCTGGACTCAAACAATCCTCCCACCACAGCTTCCCAAAGTGCTGGGATTACAGGCTTGTGCTACCATGTCTGATCATAGCTCTTTCTTCTATTTGATTTACAAAATGACTGTGTAAAGCAATAATCATTAAAAACTATGTTGATGGGTTTTAATTATATAAGGATGTAATTTACACGAAAATAATGGTGCAAAGAGAGGGAAGGAATTGAAGCTATATTGGAGCAAAGGATTTTTTATGCTATTAAAATTAATGTGGTATTCCTCCAAATCTTATTCTTTTAAATTACAATGTTAACTCTGCTTCCTAGGGGGAACACTAAGAAAGTAACTCTAAAAATATGGTGATCACACACACACACATACAAACATGGAAAATAAAATACTATAAATATCTATTCAACACAAAAGAAGGCAATAATGGAGGAATAGAGGGGGGGAAAGACTATATGTATAAAACAAATAGAAAAATGGCAGACAGAACTCTCATCTCTTCAGTAATTACATTGAATATAAATGGATTAAAATTTCCAATTATAAGCAGACTTTGACAGAATAGATTTTTAAAAAACACAATCCAACTATATTCTGTCTATAAGAGGTACATCTTCTAGTCAAAGGCACATATAGGTTGAAAGTAAAAAGATAGGGCCAGGCACAACGGCTCATGCCAGTATTCCCAGCACTTTGGAAGACTTAGACAGGAGGATTGCTTGAGGTCAGGTGCTCAAGACCAGCCTGTCTTTACAAAAAATTTAAAAATTAGCTGAGTATGGTGGCATGTGCCTATAGTCCTAGTTACTCGAGAGGCTGAGACAAAAGGCTCACTTGAGTCCAGGAGGTTGAGGCTGCAATGAGCTATGATTGCATCACTGTATTCTAGCCAAGGTACTAGAGGAAAGAAAGAAAGAGAGAGAGAGAGAGAGAGAGAGAGAGAGAGAGAAAGGGAGGGAGGGACGGAGGGAGGAGGAAGGAAAAGAAGATAGAAACAGAGCTTCTTCTCCAAGAAAACACTAAATGGCAGATGATGCCAGTGCAGTGAGAGGACCTGGAGGCATTGCCAGAGGCATCCAGGGCTGGGGTCATGGCTATGGTCAGGCCTAGGGCCAGGACTGCAGCCACAGAGTTCAAGGAGTCAACGCAGGACAAGAGTGGATGCCCATACCAAGCCTGGCTGCATGGTTATAACATAAAGATGAAGTCCCTAGAGGAGATCTTTCTTCTCCCTTACCATCAAAGGTCTGAAATCATTGGATTTTTCCTGGGGCCATCTCTCAAGGATGAAATTTTAAAGATTATGCCAGTGCAGAAGCAGACCCATGCCGGCCAGTGGACCAGATTCAAGGCATTTGTTGCCATCATGGAATACAATGACCAGTTAGTCTGGATGTTAAGTGCTCCAAGGCTAAGTGCTCCACTGCCACCTTAGGGGCCATCATCCAGGCCTAGCTCCCCATTGTTCTCATGCAGAGAGGCTACTAGGGAAGCAAGGCCAGCAAGCCCCACATGCTCCCTTGCAAGGTAACGGGCCACTGTGGCTCTGTGCTGACGTGCCTCACCCTGGCCCCAGAAACACTGGCATTGTCTAGGCCCCTGTGCTCAAGAAGTTGCTGCTAATGCCTGGTAGATGACCGCTACACATTACCCAAGGGCTGCACTGCCACTCTGACCAACTTCACCAAGGCCACCTTTGATGCCATCTCCAAGACCTATAGCCATCTGACCCCCAACCTCTGGAGAGAGACCGTATTTGCCAAGTTTCCAAGTCAGGAATTCACTGACCATTTTGTCAAAACCCACACCAATCTCATGCAGGGGACCCAGATTCCAGCTGTGGCTACAACATAGGGTTTTTAAACAAGAAAACTCAAGTGGATTAAGCCTTAAAAAATATATATATATAGGGACCAGGCACAGTGGCTCAGTCTGTAATCCCAGCACTTTGGGAGGCTGAGGCGAGTGGATTGCCTAAGCCCGTGGGCTCGAGACAAGCCTGGGCAACTTGGCAAGACCTCATGTCTACAATAAATCAAAAATTAGCCAGGCGTGGTAGTGTGCACCTGTAGTTCCGGCTACTTGGAAGGCTGAGGTGGAAGGATCGCTGGAGCCCAGTGGGGCAACGCTGGGGTGGCTATGAGCATGCCACTGTGCTCCAGCCTGGGTGATGGACTAAAAAAAAAAAAGTATAGGAATAGATATACAATGCAAATATTAACCAAAAGAGAGCTAGAGTACCTATACTAATATCAGACAAAATAGATTTTAAGGCAAATTGTGTTGCTAGAATCAAAAAAGGATGTTTATAATAATAAAAGTGTAAACCCCTCAGGAAGACATAACAATTATAAATATATATGCATCTAACAGCAATACCCCAAAATATATGAATCAGAAATTGACAGACTTGAAGGGACAAATGGACAATGAAGCAATAATAGTTGGAGACCTTGATACCCCACTTTCAAGAATAAATAGAACTAGACAGAAAATCAATAAGAAAATAGAGGTCTTGAACTACATTTTAAAACAATTGGATCTTACAGTCATCTATAGAACACTCCACCCAACAATAGCTGAATACACATTCTACTGAACTGTGCATGGAAAATTCCTCGGATATAACATATTTTAATTCATAAAATAAGCCTCAATAAATTTTAAATAATTGAAAACACTCAAAGTATGTTTTCCAAGCACAGTTAAATGAAATAACATAAGGTAATTTCAGAAATCTACAAATATGTGAAAATTAAACTACAAAATCCTAAATAACCAATGGGTAAAAAGAAATCATAGAGAAAATTAGAGACTTGAGATGAATGAAACAGAAACACAACATGCTAAAACTTATAGCTAAAGCAGAAGGAAATTCATAGTTGCAGATGCCTGTATTAAAAGGGAGAAAATTCTTAGCCGGGCTCGGTGGCTCAGCCTGTAATCCCGCGCCTTGGGAGGCTGAGGTGAGTGGATTGCCTGAGTCCGCAGGTTCGAGACCCGCCTGGGCAACTTGGTGAGACCTCATCTCTACAACAAATCAAAAAAACTAGCCGGGTGTGGTAGTGCGCGCCTGTAGTTCCAGCTACTTGGAAGGCTGAGGCGGAAGGATCGCCAGAGCCCAGCAGGTTGAGGCTGCAGTGGCCGGAAGCGGCCATGCACTCCAGTCTGGGCAACAGAGTGAGACCCCAACTCAAAAAAAAAAAAAAAAAAAGGGAGAAAATTCTCAAATCAATAACCTAAGATTCTACTTTAAAAAACTAATTTTTAAAAAAGAGAAACTAAACTCCAAACAAGCTGAAGAAATGAAACAATATAGATTAAGTGGAAATAAATCCAATAAAGAACAGAAAAGCAATAGAGGCTGGACTCGGTGGCTCAATCTGTAATCCCAGCACTTTGGGGGGCTGAGGGGAGAGGATTGCCTGAGCTCATAGGTTCAAGATCAGCCCCGGAAACTTGGTGAGACCTCATCTCTACAATAAATAAAAAATTAGCTGGGCATGGTAGCGTGCACCTGTAGTTCCGGCTACTTGGAAGACTGAGCCAGAAGGATCGTGGAGCCCAGCAGGTTGACACTGGGATGGCCGTGAGTGTGCCACTGCTTTCCAACCTGAGCGACAGAGTGAGACCTTGACTCAAAAATAAATAAATAAATAAAAGAAAGAAAGAAAGAAAAGGAAAGCAATAGAGAAGATAAATGAAACCAAAAGTTGGTTCTCTGAAAATATTGACAAAATGTGCAAACCTTTAGCTAGACTTACCATGAAGAAAAGTGAGAGCCGGGCTCAGTGGCTCAGCCTGTAATCCCGCGCCTTTGGGAGGCTGAGGTGAGTGGATTGCCTGAGCCCGCGGGTTCGAGACCCGCCTGGGCAAGCGAGACCTCATCTCTACAATAAATCAAAAAATTAGACGGGCGTGGTAGCGCGCGCCTGTAGTTCCAGCTACTTGGAAGGCTGAGGCGGAAGGATTGCCGGAGCCCAGCAGGTCGAGGCTGCGGTGGCCGGGAGCGGCCACTGC
>CAUYQG010142083.1:0-16026 GCA_963574415.1 Tarsius wallacei
TATTAACTATAGTTGCCATGCTGATCATTAGCTCTTCATAACCTATTTATCTTGCATAACTGAAACTTTATAGCCTTTGACTAATATCTCCACATGTCTCCCAGCCTCAACCTCTGGCAACCTCTATTGTGTGTGTGTGTCTGTGTGTGTTTGTGAAATTTTCTTTACCATTTATTTGTCAATTAAAATAGAGGTTGATTCCATATCTTGGCCATTGTGAATAATCCTGCAGTGAACATGGGAGAGCCACTATCTATTCGAGATCCAGATTTTATTTCCTCCTTTGAATATATATATATGCAGAAATGGGATTGCTGGATCATATGGCAGTTCTGTTTTTAATTATTTGAGGATCCTCCATACTGTTTTCCGTAATGGCTGTGCCAATTTACATTCTCACTAAGTGTATATCAGGGTTCCCTCTTCTCCATATATTCGGCACATCACGACTCAATGGTACACTTACAGCCAGGGGTACATTTACATTCTACTTACCTAAAATTGCCTTTAATGCATACTGGTCATATTTCAACATAAGATCATCTCAAACTTATAATAAGAGATAGATTACAGTCAAGAACTTGAGTGTAGAGTTCAAGTATCTTAGATTCAAATGTTACTTCTATATGACTTGCTATATTTGAGTGTATAACTTTTGCTGTCATTTTTACTTCTTTAAGTTTCACTTTTTCTTCTATATAAATTGGGGTAGATAAGGTTGTTTGAGGATAACTTAGTATTGTACAGATTAAAACCATAAGATATTCACTAATCTAAATCCTTGCCTCTTTTTGATACAGTTTTTGATCTTAAAAAGTCCTAAGACATTCAAACACGATTCCTACAAAAATACATTCACATAAATTCGACTTTAACACTTTCCTTACAGTTTAGCTCTTAGGCTGATTTTTTAAAATTATGACATATGTCTAAATTGCAGAATAACTAGAGGTTACATTCAAATAGCAAAATGATCTCTGGATTTTCATTTATTTCTCATATAACAGCAGTAATTTCTGATTATTTATGACCTTTTATCACGTTTAAAATTAGAGAGCAATATTATTCATGGAATGAAAGTATGAAAATGGCAAAAAGAATTGTATTCGGATAGTATCAAATGGCATTTTTCTCTTCACTGTGTTCTCTGCATCTTATAATATGAAACAACAATAAAATGTATGATGTCAGTCAACTGAGAGTAGGCCAAACAAAAGAGGGTAAAAGAGTAAGTTCAAACATCCTTACAGATACAATACTGCCTTTTTTAAAGACTGTCTTTGATATAATGCCTCCATTGGGCTACTAATATTTTGAATGACGTTTCTCTATTTCTCACACATTGCTCCAAGATAAGTGAGTTGGTGGTAAGCACCACACTGAACAGCTTGCAATTAGTCATAACTCTTACCAGATGTTAAGAAATCACCCACTCAGACATACTTATGCCCACTTAGACAGCTCTACTCTGGAATTCAAATCATTGAATAGCAGTTACTTTTATATATATAGTTTATACTAATTTATGTTTTGTAAAACTTTTGCATGTTCTAAAAAACACTACATAATGATAAAACTGAATAATGAATATATACCCCAAAATATTCTGTTAAATATAAAGTTTAAACATAACTCTTAAAAAAATTCTCATATAAAATGAGACTTGCATGGAAATGACATACCATATTCTCTTTAAAAATGGAATTATTTGATATGAAAAAGTAAAAGGGGAATGGAGAGAGCTAAATTTTTCTCTGCCTAATACATAGATTGGGGAAAAAAGAACACCCTTCTACATTCAACTGGAATTGTGACAATCAAGACTCTCTTTGAAATTATCAGATATTCTCTCTTTTACCCAAGATACAGATATTTGACGTGAATTGTACCCAGCAGAAACAAAACTTAACATACTTAAATTTTATTTCTATCAAGAATAATTTGTCAGATTGTCCACGTATTATGTCACTTCATTCTCATATTTACACATCGAGGAAGATATCTATTTTATAAATAAGAAAACAAGCCGGGGTCGGTGGCTAAGCCTGTAATCCCACGCTTTGGGAGGCTGAGGTGAGTGAATTGCCTGAGCCCGCGGGTTCGAGACCCGCCTGGGCAGGCGAGACCTCATCTCTACAATAAATAAAAAAATTAGCCGGGCATGGTAGCGCGCGCCTGTAGTTCCAGCTACTTGGAAGGCTGAGGCAGAAGGATCGCTGGAGCCCAGCAGGTCGAGGCTGCGGTGGCCGGGAGCGTCCACTGCACTCCAGTCTGGGCGACAGAGTTACACTCCAACTCAAAAAAAAAAAAAAAAAAAACCAACAATAACAAGAGTAACAACAGCTACGTCCAATACCTTGCTCTACCTCCTATATTACACAGTGTCATTCAACCCTTTCCAGATGTCTCAAATGCTCTCATCCCATTCTTCCTGAACACTTCTACTGATAGACTCCTCCTCTGCGGACTCACTGTTGCTGCCTGATTTCAAGCCTTCCTCGATCTTCTTGAGGAGACTCCTAACTGGCCTATCTCCATTTTATACCCTGTGCTTGTAATTTCTCCACACTGTTGCCTGACTGATCTTATTAAAACATATACCAAACCAGGTTTCTCCCCTGCTTAAAACCCTTCAATAGCTCCCTATTGCCTGCACAGGATTCCATCTCTAACCTCATCTCCAGCATCTCACACACACATCCTGGATGCTTCAACCATCTCTTCTCCAGAGAAATGTGTGACTCTGAATATGTACTGAGCACACTCTCTCTTCTTAGGGATTCTTTCAGACTGGGGACTTTTCTAAGTTTCTCTGACATAAGTAAACAGAGTTTATTACTCTGCCATATAACTTCTTCAGGATGGAGTATTGAACTTAGCTTTGGAGTCAGACCGACCTAGAGTCCGACCCAAATTATGTTGCTTACCAGCTATGTAAACAAATTGGAAAAATATTTGTCCTGCATGGTTTCTTTAACAATCTGCTCTTAGAATACCAAAATCTATGAAACCTTGCTATAATTTGCTAAAGCAGACTCAGTCTAAGGCAGAGATACTGTAAACTTAAAGTAAATACTTTATTAAATGGTGGTGTCTGAATCATTTTTCCCTGCAACTTCCACCAAGATACATACAAAACAAACAACCATGTTCTTGAAACACTTCTGTGTAAGAATTTTCTTGACTAAATGAACATTTAATAAAGAACAGATCTTGCAATTATTTATTTTGTCCAAAAAATCAATTAAAACAAATAATTCAAATATAAATGTGTATTTTATGTCTAAATCATTTCATTTAACTGTCTTTCATGTTAAGCAAGTCAACAGATCACTTTCTTCTCTATAGACAAAGAGTAAATTTTCTTGTTACCTTTAATAGCCATATGGAATAAAATAGCTAAAATGTTAGCTACCTGATTCAGTAAATGTTTATTTGTAGTAATCAGTAGATGCACAGACATTGAAACCCATAGCTATAAATTTTAAACCCTAGAGTTGATTTATTTTTGTTTTATTACAAATATTTAAATATACAAAAAAAGTACAAAGAATATGATCACAAATACCCAACTGTTCAGCTCTATGACAATTTTTATGATATTTATTTTAGACTTCACTTGTAAATGAATATTCCAAGCCTATAACTGCAGAATCTCTACAACTAGTAAACTAACACCAACTCATTTAGAATATCACCTAAATTATACTAAATTTAAATAAGAAATGGCTGTGAAGTTGAACTTAAGCATTCTAATCCACCCTTGATAAGAAATATAATGAAAGATTATATCAGGTCTGACTGGAGACTGTCCCAGGAATGCTAGTCCTTGACTACTAATTCATATGTCCTTTTATGGAATCAATTTCCTCACCTATAGTTTTTGCTATCCTATTGTGAGAGCACCAGACACAATAGAAATCAGTCCACAGGCTGGGGTGACCCGATCAAAGTCCCTTTCTAAAAAGAATATGAGTGTAAAGATACAGGTATTCTAGTCTATTCTCTACTTCAACACCAGTTATCAAAACAGAACAAATCATAAAGTAAAACGTACATCTCACATTCTCTGCTTTAACAATCTGCTGCCAGGCCAGGCACGGTGGCTCATGCCTAGAATCCCAGCACTTTGGGAGGCTGAGGTGAGAGAACTGCCTGAGCCCATGGGTTTGAGACCAGCCTGGGCAACTTGGTGAGACCTCATCTCTACAATAAATCAAGAAATTAGCCGGGAATTGTGGCACGGGCCTGTAGTTCCAACTACTTGGAATGCTGAAGCAGAGGATCGCTGGAGCCCAGCAGGTCGACGCTGGGGTGGTCCTAAGTGTGCCACTGCACTCCAGCCTGGGAGACAGAGTGAGACTCCAACTCAAAAACAAAACTAAACAAAACAAAAAACCTGCTGCCAG
Source organism: Tarsius wallacei (assembly GCA_963574415.1). Taxonomy (NCBI): domain Eukaryota; kingdom Metazoa; phylum Chordata; class Mammalia; order Primates; family Tarsiidae; genus Tarsius; species Tarsius wallacei. The sequence continues at coordinate 4,410 of CAUYQG010142083.1, forward strand.
ATGTGGTAGCTTAAGCCAATAATCCCAGCAATTTGGGAGGCGGAGGTGAGAGGATTGCCTGAGCTCAGGGATTCCAGATCAGCCTGAGCAACATGGGGAGACCTCATCTCTACAGTAAATCAGAAAAATTAGCCGGGCATTGTGGCACATGTCTGTGGTTCCAGCTACTTGGAAGGCTGAGGTGGAAGGATCAGCTGAGTCCATTAGGTCGAGGCTACAGTGGTTGCAAGCGAGCCACTGCACTCCAGCCTGGGCTACAGAGTGAGACTCGACTCAAAAAAAAAAAGCGAGAAAAAAAATCTGCTGCCTCACTATTCTCAATAGCAAAAACATGGAACCCACACAGATGCTCATCAAAAGTGGACTGGATAAAGAAAATGTGGCACATACACATGATAGAATATTATACAGTCAAAAAGAAGAATAAAATCATGGCCTTCACAACTTGGATGCAGCTGGAGACCATCATACTAAGTGAACTACTGCAGAAACAAAAAACTAAATACTGCATGTTCTCACTCATAAATAAGTGGGCCCTGAACACTAGTCACATGAGCACAAAGGTAAGAATGGCAGATACTGGACACTGCTAGGGGAAGAAGGGGGAGGGCAAGTGAGGAAGTTAATGTGATCCACTATCAGGGGGAAAGAGGGCCAGCTAAAAGCCCAAACTTCACCTGCATGCAACCTAATTAAATAGTAAACATCTACTTGTACCCCATAACTCTAAAATAAAAAATAAAAGTCTGCTGCCTATTCTTTTTTTTTTTCCCTGGAGTGTAGTGGTATGTTCACAGCTACTGCTGTCTTGGCCTGCTGGGCTCAGGCAGTCCTTCCATCTCAGCCTTCTAAGTAGCTGGAACAACAGGCATGCGCCACCACACCCAGCTAATTTTTTTACTTATTACAGAGATGAGGTATTGCCAAGTTAACCAGGCTGATCTCAAACCCCTGAGCTGAGGGAATCCTCTCCCCTCCCCTTCCCAAAGTACTGGGATTACAGGCGTGAGCTACCACAATAGCCCAGTTCTGCTACCTATTCTTGAAACTCCTCAGCCTAAGATAATCTGGGCTCTGCCATGCTGGCACTCAACACTCTAAACATTGTGTGGTAGATTAAAGACAACCTCAAATGTTCTACCAATCTTTCCTCTCCCCTTGAAAAGACTCTGTAACTTCCTTTAATTCAACAGAATGTGAAAGAAATAAAGCTATGACACTTCTGGGGCTGAGTCTTAAAATATCTGCAATTTCTACATGCTTGAAATGCTACCTCTCGAATCCCAGCCACCATGTTGTGAGAAACCCAAGGCATGTAGGGTGGTCATATGGAAGAGAAGCTTGACACTTGTGTTAACAGTTTCAAACTGAGTTCCTAGCTGACAGCCAACACCACTGCTGCCATGTGAGTGAGTCCTTTGGACATTTCTGGCCAGCTGGGCCTCAGGATGACTGTAGCTCCACTTTTTTTTTTTCTTCTTTTTGAGTTGGAGTCTCACTCTGTTGCCCAGGCTGGAGTGCAGTGGCATGCTCCTGGCCACCCCAGCATTGACCTGCTAGGCTCAGGCAATCCTTCAGCCTCAGCCTTCCAAGTAGCTGGAATTACAGGCGCGTGCTAACACACCTGGTTAATTTTTTTTTTTTTTTCTTATTGTAGAGACGAGGTCTCACCAAGTTGCCCAGGCTGGTCTCAAACCCCTGGGCTCCAGTAATCCTCTCGCTTTGGCCTCCCAAGGTGCTGGGATTACAGGCTTGAGTCACTGTGCCTGGCCATAGCTCCACTTTTGAACAGAAGAACTGTCCTATTGATGAGCCCAGGCAAACATAGAATTATGAGAAATAGTGAAAAGTTACTGTGGTAGTGGATTTTTTAAAAAATTTATATATATATATATACTGTTGTGTTTTTTTTAGCACAGGTTTAGATTTATAGAAAAATTATAAAAATAGTTTCTATATATCCTGGGCCCAGTTTCTGCTATTATTAATATCTTACCTTGGTACAAATGTCACAATGAACCAATACTGACACATTGTGATTAACTAAAACCCATACTTTGAGATTTACTTAGTTTTTACATAATGTTCCATGATCCCATCCAGGATGCCACATTACCTTTAGTCATCATGTCTCCTTAGACACGATGGTTGTGACAGTTTCTCAGATTTTTCTCATTTTCCTGGACAGTTTTGAGGAGTACTGGTCAGGTATTTTGTAGAACATCCCTCTACTGGCATTTGTCTGGTGTTCTTCATGATTAGACTTGGGTAGTGAATTTTGGGCAAGAGGATCAGAGAGGTGAAGTGTCTTATCATCACATTGTTATCAAGGGTACATATATAAACATGACTTATCACTGCTGGCATTGACCTTGATCACCTGTCATGTTTCTCCACTATGTGAAGCCATACTGAAGGAGTGTGGAGTTATGCTCCAAGTCCTTGAGGGTAGAGTATTTACATAAATATTGGGAATTCTTCTACTCAGAAGATTACAATGGTGGTTTTGGTGTGATCTAATAAACAGCAAGATATCTGAAACACACTCAAGCCTTTACACCATCTCCCATCATGCTTTACCACTTATAGGCTATACATAGTTCTTTCTGCTTATAAAACCCTTCTCATTTCCACCCACCCACCAATAAGCCAATAAAAACCAAAAGACCCTTATAATTCCTACAAGACTGAGTTCAAGTGTTACCCTCTCCATTGTAGAGTCCCCTTCCAGAAAGAATTAGTTGCTTTGACCCAGGCACAAATTTAACACCAATATCACAGCCTGTATAGTATGGTCACCTCCTTCAACTCAACTAAAGGTTGTCAACATGCAGACACCATATCTTACATAAATAACTTAGCATGTCTGTACCTAGGATATCCACACATAGCAGAAATCCAGTAAGCATTTGCTGAATTAAATAATTAACTGAATGACTATAAGAGTATATCATTTTTGATAATATTTCAATAAAAAGAATAAAGAAAGGATGACGCAAATAAACAGCTGAGGTCCAAGAATGTGTCAGCAATTTCGCAATAGAGCTGAAATCTCCCTAGTAATGTACAGCTATGTAACAGGTAGACCAGGCACTAAGAAAAATTATTGCACCACCTAACTCCAGTTAGGATGACCATCATCAATAACTCAAAAAACAATAGATGTTGGAGAGGATGCAGGGAAAAGGGAACCCTTTACACTGTTGGTGGGAGTGTAAACTAATACAGTCTCTGTGGAAAACAGTTTGGCAATTCCTAAAAGATCTAAAAATTGACCTTCTATACGACCCAACAATCCGCCTACTGGGAATATAACCTGAGGAACTCAAATCACTCTATGAAAAAGATAACTGCACATGTATGTTTATTGCAGCATTGTTCACAATAGCAAAAAGATGGAACCAACCATGCTGCCCATCGAAAGAGGACTGCATAAAAAAAATGTGGTACATATATACAATGAAATATTACGCAGCCATAAAGAAGGACAAAATTATGAACTTCACAGCAACCTGGATGGACTTAGAGTCTATAATACTGAGTGATCTATTACAGAAACAAAGAACTGAGTATCAAATATTCTCACTCATAAGCGGACCTTGAACAATTATAGTAATACTATAAGAAAAGGTTTGGCAGTAGTAGGAATCTGTGGGGGGGAGGGGAAGAGGCACACGTCATCAACAAGGGTGCCTGCATAATGAACATTTGTATACCTAATCCTGAATTGTACCCCACATCTTTAAAACAAAAAATTTTAAAAATACAAAAAAAAAAAAAAGAAGAATGATCACTACATCCAACAAGTCAAAGCCACATGACACATAAAATAGTATCTGTTCTCAGATCAATGTGACAACATAGGCACATAAATGTCAAATAAATTAGGTCACGGGAGGCTTTCTTTATGGGAATCAGGCCAATGAAGCACATACTCATGCTTGGATTTCCTGATATGTCATCAAAGACTTTTAACAGAACATAATTTTCCTTTTTTTTTTTTTCTTGAGTTGGAGTCTCACTCTGCTGCCCAGGAGTATAGTGGCATGCTCACGGCCACTGCAGCCTCGACCTGCTAGGCTCAGGCGACATTTCCGCCTCAGCCTTCCAAGTAGCTGGAACTACAGGCATGTACCACCATGCCTGGCTAATTTTTTAATACAATTAATTAATTTTCTGATATGATTAAATTAATAAAGACAAGGTCTTGCCAAATTGCCCAGGTTGGTCTTGAACCCTTGGGCTCAGGCACCATGCCTGGCTCAGAATATAATTTTCATATTTGACTTCTGAAAGTTTGTGTCAGTGAGACAGATCCATGGGTAACAGTGTTAGTTCTATTCAATTTTTTAAAATTTTTTGAGTTGGAGTCTCACTCTGTTGCCCAGGCTGGAGTGCAGTGGCACACTCACGGGCACCCCAGCGTCAACCTTCTGGGCTCAGGTGATCCTTTCACCTCAGCCTTCCAAGTAGCTGGAACTACAGGTGCATGCTACCACACCTGGCTAATTTTTTTTTATTTATTGTAGAGATGAGGTATCACCAAGTTGCCTGGGCTGGTCTCAAACTGGTGGGAAAACATTTTTTAAAAGAAACTTTTATTTCTTCTTTTTTGTTTGTTTGTTTTAGAGACAGGGTTGCCCAAGTTGGAGCACAGTGGCACAATAACGGCTCACTGCAGCCTCTAACCCCTGGGCTCAAGCAATCTTCCAGCATCGCCTCTGGAGTAGCTGAGACTACGGGTACACACCACCACAACCAGCTAATTTTTCTAGAGATGAGGACTTGCTATGTTGCCCAGACTGGTCTCCTACTCCTGGGCTCAAGCAATCTGCCCGTCTCTGCCTCTCAAAGTGCTGGGATTATAGGTATGAGCCACTGTGCCCAGCAAAGATCTTTCATTTCTTTTACTGTCTCCAAGCCTTCTTTATATTCTGTTGGAGTTTAGAACTCATAGAATGTTGATGCAATTTTTGAAGTGATTCTTTTAAAACAAGAATCAGATACCAAGTCAGCTACCTCTCTCCTTTCATTCAGTTGAAGCGGGAATGAATTTGCCTAGATCATACTTGTCCAAACTAAAGCTCTCCTGGCAGAAAAGAAGACAAACAGTTCCTTAAAAAAAAAGAAAGCTTTGAAATTTGTTGCCCTTTGTTGTTAATGACAATGTGCTGCCTTGAAGGCATTACTAAGCAACCTCCTGTGATTTGTTGAGTCCTGTAAGCTTCGTCTTACTCAGTCGTTCCTCAAGGAGACTTAAGGACAGACAAAGGACAGGTATTTTATTTTTCAACTGGCCTGATGCTTTCCAAAGGCCACCTCTGACCATTAGGATCCAAGCACAAAGATTACTTCAGCTGAGGGATCTACTTCTGGGCTAACTGAAATACTGAGGTACTCACAGCTTCTGGATCTTCCAGAAATTAAAATAACTGGTTGGGTGCAATGCCTCACACCTGTAATCTCAGTGCTTGGGGAGGGTGAGATCAGCCTGTAATCTCAGTGCTGGAGGCCAGGATTCTGAGACCAGCTTTGGTAACAGTGAGCCCCTACCTCTACAATACATATATATATGCAGAGCTGGGCATGGTGGTATACGCCTATATCTTAGCTATTCAGGAGGCTGAGGTGGGAGGACTGCTGCAGTCCAGGTTTAAGACTGCAGTGAGCTATATGACTGCACCACTGCACTTCAGTCTGGGTGACAGAGAGAGAGAGAGAGAGACCCTGTCAAGAAAAGAAATTAAAATAATTCATTTCTTCTGTTTCCACATCTCTGAACACAAGTTCTTGAACTTCCTTGGCTTTCCAAATCTCAGAGAAAATGGTCTAATGAGTTCTACAGATTCACCCTGGATAAGAGAGTCTTTCCATATATTTTGCTTGATCTACAGTTTTTTAAAAAAGGAAGCATTTCTCTGTTAAGCCCCTTAAATACGTTCAGTTTTTACAAATACAAGAATTGGTCTTCCTACCAATTCTTAAAAAAGCAAAATGTTTTTGCCTTTCATCTTTGAAACTACCTACTGGGAACCTGTGAGACATGAGGATGTCTTAGTGCTGGGACTAGAACCCTGAGAAACTACTGATATTGGTTAGAACTGTGAAAATGAGCAAGACTCTCCCTATTTTTAGAAGAATTATCTCACTAGTACCTTCATTCAATACAGTGATGTGCTAGTCACAGCAATGGTGATGGTGAACACGGTGTATGTGCATGCACGTGCAGAGAAACCCATGGCACAAGATTTCAAAACAACACACATTTTTGAGACAAATGCTGAGTGCCTCCTGCAGCTCAGCATAGTGAAGGCTGGGGATAAGGCAGTGAAAAAGAGAGATAGAGAGCCAGGCTAACATGGAAGCACTATGAAGGCAGGGACCAGGTCCATTTTGTTCATCTATGCTTTCCTAGATCAATGGCAGGGGCGCAATAAAATTTTCTTGAGTGAAAAGGATAAAATGGTACAGACTGCACTCTACTAAGAGGCCATGGAGGAAAAAAATTGTCAGAGTTCAGTGAACCTGTTATGGAAAAATTCTTCTAAATGAATGGCTTTGACTGTGGTTCTAATGTTACTTTTAATTTTTTAATCTTGCCCCCTCCCTTCTCTGACAAATTGCACCAGAGACACTTCTTACTTCTCCCATATCCCCACCCTTTTCCTACAATGTTCTGAAGAAAGGAACTTTTTGAGGATAGATCCTTTGTACCACATCTCAGAAGTCAACTTTAAGATAATTGCGGCGGAAGCAGCTTTTAATCAACTGACAGGCAGCTTTAAAAAAATTAATGAGGACAAAATCTTAGGAAGGAGCAAATCATTTCTGACAACAAAGCCATCTCTCTTTTATCCCAGTTCTTCTTGAAGAAACAGTACCCTTCCAGGATACGAAAATAAAATATCTTTATTTTTGGTATTTGCCACCCCCAAGGCCAGACAAGATTAAGAAGAGGCTCAGTTTCCTTAGATTTCTAGAGAATACTCTACATTGAACTAGAGTTCTAGGTCACTTTTGAAAATCAAACTTTTAGAATCCACAGAAGTACAGATGATTAGGATTATATTACAAGTTCAATTCAAGGGCAGGGAAGGAGAAAGTCATAATAAAGATTATATATTGACAAATAAAGCTAGGATAGGTCAAAAGGGCATATACAAGTGAAGTTATATACATGCTGGTCAGTGCTGATGGCACTGGGAACCCACCTTAACCAAGGATCTAAGCTATAATTGGAATTACGGCTATTTTTTCCTTAAGTTGGGTCTCCTTCTGTCACCCAGGCTGGAGTGCAGTAACATGATCATGGCTCACTGCAGCGTTGACCTCCTAGGCTCAGGCAATCCTTTTGCCTTAGCCTCCCAAGTAGCTGGGAATATAGATGTGTACCACCACGCCTGGATAACTTTTTGATTTTTTTTGTAGAGATGAGGTCTTGCTGTGTTCCCTAGGCTGGTCTCAAACTCCTAGGCTCAAGCAATCCTCCCTCCTTGGCCTCCCAAAGTGCTGGGACTACAGTCACGTGCCACCAAGCAATCCCCCCCGCCTTGGCCTCCCAAAGTATTGAGATTACAGGTGTGAGCCACTGCGTCTAGCCAAGTTATGACTAATTTGAGCACTCTGGATTACCAAGCCTTTTCTATGGTTCATTTTAATGAACTTATAATAATCATCATCACCTGATTATTATCACTAGGCTCTGTAAAGATGGCTAGGAAATGGTATAAAAGAAAGCAAGTCACCTAATGTTTCTTTATAGCCAGGATGACAGACACTTAAGATAATAAGTATCATAGTAGTGGGTTCGCAACCAGCCCAGGCAACTTGGCGAGACCTCGTTTCTACAATAAATAAAAAATTAGCCGGGCATGGTAGCATGCGCCTGTAGTTCCAGCTACCTGGAAGGCTGAGGCGGAAGGATCGCTGGAGCCCAGCAGGTCATCACTGGGGTGGCCGTGAGTGTGCCACTGCATTCCAGCCTGGGCAACGGAGTGAGACTCCAACTCAAAAAAACAAAACAAAGACAAAACAATAACATATTAGTCACCTCCCATCCAAGAACAGGAGTGAGGTGAATGTTGGGAAAGGAACTCAAACAATACTCCTTCAGATGAGGAAGGGCCAGGAGAAAAGATAGAGACCTTGCTACTCACTCTAAACCAAAAGCATCTCTATATTTTAGTACGTAGGCAAACAGGCATGGGTTTTCAGGTAAAAGCCTGAGTAAAGTTAATTGTGGGCAGGTAAAAATCTGAATCAGAATTGGGAAAAGGCATCACAGCATTAGCCCTTAAGGTCGGTCCTCAAGGTGCCACCACTAGGACAGTAGCATGATCCAGAAAAGCTTAGGGCAGAAGGTACTCCTCAGTGTCTCAACATCTGGAAATATCTGAAAGATCTGGTTAATAGGAGCCATAGAAGTACACCAGATGATGTTTCAGAGACAGGGTGAGAGCAAAAATAGAAAGGACAAAACTATATTGATAGGTGAAGCCTAACTGTAATTTCTCTGCAGTCAATGGTTGGTTCTCAACCTTAAATTCGTGTGCAGAACCATCTGGAAGGCTTGTTAAAATACGCATGGCTGGGTGGCAGCTGAGAATCTGCATTTCTAAGAAATCCTCCTTGGTGATGCTAATGTGGTCTCCTGGGACCACACGTTGAGAACCCCTGCCCAGTCAGAGGTGGGTGGGTTGTGGGTCTGTAACAAAAATGGTAGCTAATCTGCTTTCCTCCCTGCTGCCTGGGACCTGTTGAGGGTGAAGGGGATGTATATTGCGAGAGCTCTAGATGGAGAAGGTGTACAGGAGCAGGCCACCACTTAACAGCAAAACTCAGGGTCTGGAAGAGAAGAGAAAGAGAGGGGAAGAAGAAACGAGAAAGAGAAGGAAGGGAGAGGGGAAGAGGAGCAGAGGGAGAGAGTTGGATGCTCTCCTGTCAACACGCCCTCCAAACTATATCGATCTGTCTGGGTAACACTCACTCAACCCTTGAATAGAGTTTGACCATATAGCCACAAAGAAAAGGCTTTCAATAAACTGACCCTTATGATTTGAGACTTTGCTTGAAGAGGGCAATACTGATCCACAGAGAAAGGGTAGCTAAACTGCTTTCTGTCCTGGAGCTCCGTGCCCCCCGACCAAGTCAAATGAAGGTGTCCTTGTTCGTTACTTCTGCCAATAAAAGACCAAGAGGAAAGCAAACCAGCACTGGTGAGGTTCAAGTTCTTAGTGCCTCTAGGATCTGCAGGGATTACATAATGAGGAACTTTACACTTATTAAACCGCTTATATGCCTACAGTCCCTACCTGTTGGGGGGTTGGTCCATGTATCAGGGGAAGAATACACACCTGTGAATTCCCCAGTTGAAAGCACTAATCTTTATTCCTGCTTTCTAGCTCAAAATGCCCTAGCATCACCAGTGTCCTCAAGCCTCCCTGCCCCCATCGTAGACTTCTGCCCCGATTCCTAAGTAACATAGCACTTATTATGATACAAACTAGAAGAACAGTTTGGTATATGACTACTGCTAGTTTCATTGGTAATTTTGTATTTTTGTTATTATGCTTTCACTTGGTTACAATCAAAGTTATTATAATGAGCAAGTTGCCACTGTTTTAGAAAATTAATTGCAGTCTCTGTTACAATATTGTGCCTTGTTCCAATTAGAAAATGAAAGCAGAGAGGGAACACAGGCAGTTTAGTGTTTTGAGAATTCAGCAAAACTTCAGCTTGGCAGTCTCAAAAAGCCTAACTTAAAAACAAAACAAAAATTAACAAAAAGCCCTCACTGGCTCAAGTAAAAGGGAGTCAGACAGAAAATAAGATTCTGAGTCATAGAGAGTGTATATCCAGTCTGGAAGACTCTCAAATGGACAGGGGAAAGGGAAAGATAAAATATGTGCCCAGTTGTATTTTTCCTGATTTGCCAATCATTAACAATGGGAGGACTAAGACTCAGTAAGCAGAGAAAGGAAATATCAAAAGGACCCTAGATCCTAGAAATAAGGACAAAAGTTAAAATGACTCAACATGGGGAAGAAAAGACTCCAGCACATACAGATATTCAAGGAGAAACCTGGAAAGCAGCAACAGCTGAGAAAAGATGGGAGGTGAAGAGTAGACAGCCAAAAAGCTGAGTTTGGTAGGAAATAGAACACAAACACCACCGCGCCTGCAACAAAATTAGCAAAGAATCAAAGCACCACGCATAAAACCACCATGGCAAGTAAACCTGAGACTGTGTCTCTGCCTTGCTGAGGAGGCTGAGAGAAGAAACCTAAAATGAAGGAAGTAGATACTAAAAACAGCAGTTCTCAACCTCAAAAGTGTATCAGAAAATCATCTGGAAAGCTTGCTTTTTGGGTTGTTTGTTTTTTTTTTAAACATCCTGGGTCCCTCTGCCTCCCATTCTTATTCTACTTTTAGGTCTGACGTACATCTGTACTTTAATGAGAATCCCTGTAGTTCAAATGCGGCTGTCCGAGAAGCACAGTTTGAGAAGCACTGACCCAGAGGTCTGAAGAACTGCTTAGAATAAGTACACCAAGGCTAATGGCAATTAGCAATTCATTTTCAGAAGAGTTTTCATATGGCATTGTGTCAGAGATTATCTCTTGGGGAGAGATGTCACTTAGTGGGAATTAAAATGAATCACTGCTCTCCTGGGACTGTCTGTTGGTCCAACAAGTTCACCTCTCTGAATTATACCACAGTGAATTCCAAGAGGTAACACCAAAGAGAAAAGGAGTTCTATATAGAGAAGCTCTAGGACAGGCCCATTACCCGCGAAAGCATTCCTCCAAGGCCCGAGCTTGACATCACAGATCAAGACACCAACCTATACTTACCTGTGCAAAGAGGGAGATGTGCTACTGTCCATTAAACCCTTGCTCCCTGTTCTCAGACAAAAATTCACTTCTTGCTTAAATGGTGGTATAGCACAGCTATCCCAAAAAGCTGCTGTCTTCCCTTCCCCCAATCACTGAATTCACAGACATTTGCTCAGTGATTTGGTGCCTTTGTGCATAAGGGGCAACCAAGACCTGGAAAACCAGAAACCTTTCTGTAGCATGGGGGTTTAAAGTCAGACTGGATGGACGCTAGGTTGAGTAAAACCTTGTTGAGATGACTTGATCCTGTCTCTTGGGTGAGAGGAACACTACTAGCCACGTGGAAACTTCCTAGTTACTTCAGCTCCCTCTCCTAGAGGCAGATGCCTAGTGAGAATCAGAAAAAGGTAACCATTGCTAATAAGCACTGACCAGGCCATGTGCCAGGCTGCTATGTTTTCCTAAGCTTTGCCGCCCTCCCCCCCACCTTTGAAAAAGTTCTTAGTGCCTCTAGGATCTGCAGGGATTAACAAGGAACTTTACACTTATTAAACCGCCTACAGTCCCCACCTGTTGGGGGGTTGGTCCATGTATCAGGGGAAGAATACACACCTATGAATTCCCCAGCTGAAAGCACTAATCTTTATTCCTGCTTTCTAGCTCAAAATTTCCTAGCATCACCAGTGTCTCCCCTTCCCCCTTTCCCTCTCCCCCCCCCTCCTCTCCCTCTCTCATTTACTTTCTTTCTTTTTTTTTTTGAGTCAGAGTCTCACTCTGTCACC
>CAUYQG010142084.1:0-29098 GCA_963574415.1 Tarsius wallacei
GGTTAGAGCTCTGCTCCCAAGCTCCAGCAAAAGTGGCCCTGGCCTGTTCCCAGCATATTTCAGTCAGAGATGGAATCAGCTTCTCTGTTGGGTGGGTAGCCAGAGCCTCCCCGGTGATCGGAGGCTAATTAGGGAGGGAGCTGAAACCTGAGATTTCCTACCAGTGGGGGAGCAACCAGGGATGCAATAGCTGGCCCTGCGTGGGACCGAGGGACCCTGGGCCTCAGACCATGCGTCTGGCTGTGGATGAGTGGGTTGGGGAAAGTAAGCAAGAGTCTTTTTGGGGAACTCACATTCAGAGAATCTCACAGTTCTGCCTGTGTCACCGCCATCTTGACCCGGAAGCCCATGCTAAGTTTTTAATAAGCAATAACTATTGATGCTTATACATTGCCTATTATTTATGAGTTATTATTTTATATGATCAATGTATTTCTCAACACATTTGTAGGGATACAATGCTGCATTAGTATCAGAATAGATCTTTGCAAATGAGTAAAGATAATGATAGCCATTCTACTACATTTTAAAGTTCCATAAGTAATGATTTTTTCAGTTTGTTCACTTTTTCCAATAGCAAACTTAATTAGATATAGCAATGGTTGCCTTCTTGGAACAGAATTTTGAATGACTGTATTCATTATTTCCTATATAAAGTAAAGAAAAATAGGTTTCTCATCTATTTGACTTGCTAATTGTCTGTAGTATTTTCTATATTCCATAACTTTTATTACACTACAAAAATTGATTAAACAATAATACAAAATTCTTCCAATAATACTCAAAGGTCCATTACTTTCTTTTCTGCATCACTAAAAGTCAGGGTCCTTTTTTGTAAAAATAAATTTTATGTGTATTTGAGATTTATAGCATAATATTATGGGATATGTATAGATGGTTAAATGGTTACTATACTAAAACAGATTAACATGCCTATCATTTCACGTACCTACTTTTTTTCTGTGACAAAAACAATTAAAGTCTACTTATTTAACAAAAATCTCTAAAACAACAAAATTGTATTAACTTTAGTCCTCCTGTGGTTCATTAGACCTCTAAACTTGTTCTTCCTATGTATCTACTATTTTGAATCCTTTGACCTACATCTCCCTGTTTCTGTCCCTTAAAATAAAAGAAAAGGAAGTGGGGCATTTGAGTACATAAAAAAAAGATAATCACTCCTGGGTATTAATTCAATGAGTTATTAGAGATCATTCCATGCTATGATTGATAAGCACTTTGCTCAAGTATAAATATTTTGATATTTATAAATACTTTGTCCCTTTAACCCATTTGAAGAGATATAATACGGCACTACAGTTAGAACAAATTCCTATAAAATATTACATATGATTGATATTTATGTGTATAAATATCAGCTGTTATTTTGAGAATGAAAAAAAGTACCAGTCTTAGTATTTTTTTAAAAGTTATATTTGCTTATGGGAAGAACATCAAAGAAGATTTCAAAATATATAAAATTGTGAACTTTACAGAAAAATATCAGAAAAGGCTGACATAGTTTGTTAATTAAGAAATAAACTCCAAGAGCTATTTATTGCCTTGTCATGAAGAAAAAAAAAAAAATAAGAGAGTTAAGTAGGTATATGGTAAATAATTTCTGTAAACTGTTCATTTACTTACAAATATTGAAGGATTTCCCTAACATGTTAATTATAAATAAATGCAAGTTTATTTTATTATTTCTTACAGTTTAAATGGTGTTACCTTTTCTCAAATTATGCTGTAGAATACACAGTGGACAAGAGCCAAGGAAAAAGACTATTGTGGAGGAATTTTCGAAATAGTGCTACAAAACACAGTGAAACAGATACAATCTAGAAATAAGGCAAAATAAAAACAGTCTAGGCAAGTATTAAGTGCTCTGGACTCTGAGATATTGTAAACCTCCTCAGGATGCCAACTGCAATGAGCTAATAATAACACAATTGGACTAATTAAAGAACATTTAGAAGGTGTTATTGAGGCCATGCTACATAAAGGAATCTCAGAAATTCAACCTTGGAAACAGCCATTCCCAGAAGCTTATATAAAACTAAATCCCCCTTTAAACATTAATATAATGTATTGTTCCCAGTTTAGTTTATCCTTAGTCCAGAGCAACTTTGATAAGCAAGTGATACTGGAAAAGAACCTGCATTTACATTTGCTGTCAGGGGTGTCACACGTAGATCCAATTCCCGCCCCCCCCCCCGGGAATTTTTTATGCATCTGGTTAACATATCTAAGAAAGTATCATGTGACCTTAGGTGAAATAGATTCAGTTAGGCAGATGGTAAAAATCTTCAATTTGACTTACCAAAGACATTCCCTAAAATATTTTTTTCTAAAAAGTCAACATTCTAAGAAAAAAAAGGGCATTCAGCTTAGGTAAACCATACCATAATTAAAGAAATATTGGATATGAGAAAGTGATAATTATATAAAGGGCAATTATACCAAAAAAATCAAGAAAGAAAGACATATAGGTCAAGATAGTAAGCCATGTGTGTATATTTTCTAATTTTGTGTAGATCACTGGGACAGTTTAAACCAATTCTGTTTATAGAAATACCTTATTACATCTCCCCAACAAAGGTGCTCTTTACACAGTCCCATAATTAAAATTCAGTTAGATCCATTGATAACTACAGTGAAAAAATGGGACTTGGCTATTACTATAGACTGAATATTTGTTCTCCCCAACCTAAAATTTACATAGTGAAACCCAATCCCCAACATGATTGTATTTGGAAGTGAGGTATGTGGGAGATGATTAGGTAATGAAAGCAGGGCCATCATGAATGGGATAAGAAACCTCAGAAAGCTCCCTCATCCCTTCTATCATGAGAGGACACAGTGAAAAAACAGCTGTTTTTGAATCAGAAAGTAGACCCTTACTAGACACAGAATCTGCCAGTGCCTTGATCTTGGATGTTCCAGCCTTCAAAACTGTTAGAAATAATTTTTTTTTGTTTTTTGTTTAAGCCCCTCAGTCTACGGTATTCTGTTACAGCAGCCCAAATGGACTAAAGTAGCCATTAAAACTTTAAGAGACACAATTATTTGCCTTGTTCTCTACTGAGGAAATATCAGAACTGTCGTACTTCCAAATTATTAAAACATATTAATGATTCTTATGTAGAGATAATTAGCTAATATTCAATTTGTGACCAATACCATGACCTCTAGGTTCTAGAAAACTTGTTATCATAAACCTATTTGACAAATTAGGTATAGATAAATTATTGGGAATAAGTAGCACTTGCTAAGATATTTGAAAAAATGCCAATAAAACACTGTGTAATGACCGGACGTGGTGGCTCCGGTCCGTAATCCCAGCACTTTGGGAGGCAGAGGCGAGAGGATTGCCTGAGTCCAGGGGTTCGAGACTAGCCTGGGCCACTTGGTGAGATCTCGTCTCTACAATAAATCAAAAAATTAGCCAAGCATGGTGGCATGCGCCTGTAGTTACAGCTACTTGGAAGACTGAAGGGGAGGGATCGCCTGAGTCCTGCAGGTCAAGGCTGTGGTGGCCATGAGCATGTCACTGCACTCCAGCCTGGGGACAGAGTGAGACTTCCACTCAAAAAAAAAAAAAAAGAGATGTGTAACTGTTACAAAACTATGTCAGTACATCATGTGGCATATCTGGTGAACTGATTATGTGAATTATTTTTACTGAAACATTAGATACTAAAAACCACAATAAAAATCTTCATTCCATATTTGGAAAATTAGTGGTACTTATGATAAAGTACAGATTTTCCAGCTACAGGAGATTGAGATTAGGAATTAGTGAGCACTTTAATTTTCTAAGCATTTTTGTTAGTGAGTGTTACATAGCAGCTATGTTTATGCATTTGCTAATATGAGCAAATGACTCTCCTCAATTTTTTTGTTATTTTAATAAAATCACGTTGTTTTCAAAGCTATTTTAATTTAGCTTATACCCAAAACTTGATAGTTGTCTTATACTTTTTTACATAAGTAAGTTTATTTTTCTACATTTTAAAACATTTAAAAAATATATTTTCACAAGATAAATAGTTTTATAATTTTCTTTTCTTTTAATTTTTTGGTCATATTTTGGTATCACAATTTTGTTGATTTCATAAAGAAAATTTTCAATTTTTCTGTTTCCTGGAGCATTTTATTTTTTATTGATGTTATTTCTCCATTAGACCTCTTAAAACTTAATTTAATCAGTGATTGAGCTGAGTTAAGCCTGATTTTATGAGGTATGAGGCTAGGTATATTTGCTCATAGAATATATCCTTCCAGGTTTGCCATCCGGAAGCATTGAATTTACCATAATTTCTTCCCTTTTTTGCAAGCCCCAAACTCCCATTTTTATCTCCCCAGTTGGTGAAAAATAATTGTTTCTCTCACTTTCAGGATTCTGTTCTGTGCCTTATGAATTGATAAATGTTTCAAGGTTAAAAGCAAAACCAAATATCAGGTTCACCCTCTTTACTTTCTTTCTGTAAAGACTGTAGTCCTTAGAGTGTCTACTAATCTGAGACTTAAATCTCTAAAATCGTCAAAGCATGATTTTCAGCCTCACATTTGATCTACTTTTCGAGGTATTTTCTTCAGAAGGGTTGAACTATTATAAGCTAATCAGTCTTATGTGTCTTCATTTTCTTTTGATTTCATTCTAATGAGATTATTATTTCTGCCACTTTACAGAAATGACTTTTTGTAAGGTCACTTTTTACTTCTGAGACTTTACTTACTCTTGGTTTTCCTCTAGATTTAGACACTAACTCCCGATCTTCTTTTCTGGTTGTTCCTCATGACCTCACCTCTAAGTATTTGAGCCTGGTGTCACTGTCCAAAATGTTCCATCTATACTTGCCCAGGCCATAACACAGTATCAATTACTGTCTATGTACTTATCAGTCCCATATCTACATTACCAGCCTTGGCCTTTCCCCAAGCTTGACATTCATGCACATCTGCCATCTTGACGCCTCTGCTAATAGGCATCTTAATCTTACCATGCCCCAAATAGAAATGAACTACTCTACTCCTTCCCACCTATTTTTGCTTCAATATACTTTATCTCAGGCCAAAAATTGTAAATCTCTCAGGCACTGTTGGTATTTTTAACTTCTTTCATGCCCATCATCCGATTTATGAACTTCTTCAAAATATATCACTTTATTCCATCTGTCTACTCTACTGTTTTTCAAAATCACTCAGAGTCTTTTCGCTTTGGTTTCCTTCACCTCAGGTGATCTTTCACCAGATATCATCATGGCTTGTCTCCTCAATTCCTTTAGGTCTTTGCTTAAGGGTATCATATATGAATAAGGCTATCCCTGACCATTCAAAAGAATAATAGCAGTCCACAATCCACAATCCCTCCATTACATTTCTCTATTTTTTTTCTCCACAAGGCTAATTACTATATTACATTTATTAATTTATTTATGAGTTTATTGACTATCTCCCACTACAAAAATGCAAACTCCATGAACCCACAGAATCTATTACTTTTGTCTATTGCTGAATTTTCAACAAATAATACATGGTTAAATGAAGCAATAACAAAATAAAATTAGCAGGAAGAAAACCTTCCAATCCCCACCATTCCTAAACTTAAAAATTACCATTAAGTTTGACAAAATGAAAAACTCTTACATTACTTTGAAATGCTATCAGTTTCAGAAATGCTTGTGAATGGAAAATTATTCTGACATGGCAAGATGCTTTTTTTTTTCTACAGGGATTTCCAGTTTATCATGCACCTCTTTATGAGTTGACAGTCGTAGATACATCTGAGAGGAGAAAAACTATCGTGGAGAAAACAAATTTCATTCAGAGAGAAACCAGGTAGCTGTTTCACCATTTTCTTCTCTGATTTCTCTTTCCATTGCCTAGTTTTTCAGAAACTCGTTGATTACATTGATGAAAACATTAAGGAGCAATCTTGTATTTGGCCCATAGCAAACACTCCTGTAGACGTCAATAGAATTTTTTAAAAAGCTGTGGTTATATCTGATGCTACTACTGGTAATTTTAATCTTTCTGAAGAAATCATGTTTTTTGTATTAATGCATAATATAAACTCAATATGTATACAAACTGTGGAACAGTTTATGTTGCAGTGGAGCAATATTTACCTATGAAGTATTCCTGATAGTGTGGAATCCTGAATGTAGAATTCAAAAATGACTGTTGAAAATTACTCTATTGTGTAAGATGCATACTTAAAGTACAAATTGTGCTGTTGTTTTTTTGGTTGTGCATGGAATTATTTTAAGCAGCTATAAGGACAGCATATAAAATGTATTAAATGATACATAAAATGAAGAAACAACTAATTTCTGTGAACGGGAAAAACAAACCATGCTATGCAGTCGCTGCTGGTGGTATTATAATAGGCTGAAAAGATCCCTGCCACTCTAGCAAGAAATGAACAGGCAGCCTATTAAAAATTGAGTGTGGGTTCCCTTCAAGATGAAACAGTCTAATTCAGTCTCTGCTGGGCTCTACCAAAGAGGAACCAGACAATTACTTAGGAAACCAGAAAGGAAAACAAGAGTACTTATGGAGGAATTAAAAATAAGATATTTGGAAACAATTTCCTAATCCTGCTTTGAAGAAACAAAATAATATGATCAAATGTTCTTTTATAGATATGTAAATATAGTTTTATTAAACTGTGCCAATTGCCTTCAATCTCTAATCACTGTTACACTGTGTACACATTTGCCTATTATAAGGTATAAACGTATAATAGGGACTTGGATAAAAAATATACATTTCGGAATTTACAGAAGGAAGGTAAAAAGTTGGAGCTTATGGGGTTTAGGACCCACTAACCTGAAATATGACACCTTGGCATTTGAGAAAACTGCAGAAGCAGGAAGGTGTCTCTGACCTTCTCCCTCCATTCTCCCCTAAAGCAGGATGTAAAATAATTATCTGACCTTTCTCTTTGTAGGTAATAAGACCCTCATTCCAGAAGGATTCTCTCCATACCTGCAGAAAAGAAATGAAGAGAGAGACACAAAGAAAGATCTAAAAACAGGCCTCCTATGTTCCCCCCAGTTTATTACCGTTATCATACGTCCTTTTGTCCAATTATGCTTCTACATGACTGTTCACCTTCATCAAACCTAAGTAACAGATAGACAATTTTTTCCTTCTTTCCTGTTTCTTTGGGTCTTCATTTCTGGAGGCTCGCATGCCGCATAAAACTTATGTTATATACATTTGTATGCTTTTTCTCTTGTTTTCCTGTGTTTTGTTATAGGGGTCTCAGGTATGAACCTAGCTACTGGTGAGAAAGTAAATCTTTTTTTGTTCTCCCTTACAGAGGGGAAGCAGAAATGATTAGATTTTGCTAATTGAGTGGCATCAGTATGTGCTTAACATATTTCATATTCTTTCATATTCATATTCTTGAACAAGGTTCGTTGACTAATCTCTACCAAAATTCTTTATGTATTTTCATCCCTTTTCTACAAATGAGCACATGGATACTCAATGATGCTAAAATGATATGTTGAAGGTCATGCACATTAGGTAATGAAAGTACAATTCAGGCTACATTGTCTGGATTCGTATGTCCTTTTTCAATAATGAAAAATAATTCTATACTGTATTCACTTACTTTTGATTACATTTACGTATTACATATTAGCCTTTTCCCCTCAAGCATTATATTGATACATGTTCCTATAGCAAATGCTTCTGGTTACACCCATTTCCTTTTCTTCTTTCCTTTGAAGGTTTGTAGCGTTCAACACATGTCCCATAATAACAAATACTTTTAACTTGGAAACAGGATTTGATGGAGGAAGAGTATTTTTTAACATGGGTATATTATATTGATAGTAGAGTCTCATCCATTTATTTTATTTATCATAAATGAAAGATCACATCTGCAAGATGCAATAAACTGGGGGAAAAAGATGTATCCTTGAGTAACTTCTAAAATTATACTGGCATTAAGTTAAAATATTTCACAAGCGAAAAAGATAAAATTTTCAGGATATGCTGTATACTAATAGCACTTACATTGAGTTAGAAAAGCCATATGGCATTTTTCTTAAATTATGACTTTTTAATCTACAGTTTGTATAACCTTCTGTCAAAAATATTTTATTATTCACCTTGCAAATTATATCACAAATGATATAAAAAAGGTCCAGGATATATTATAAGATGAGTGTCAAATACTAAAAGATTTTTCCTTCACTAACATTGTTTTCATATCCAATAATAGTGGTCAGAAAACTACATGGTCACCTCTTAGAGAATTTGATATGAATAAGATTTTTATTTCCCAATTATAAAACCAATCACCTCACCATAATATCTTCCTATAAAATGAAATAGTACAAAGTGCCAGTGTGATTGTGTTAAAATTAGTCTAGAGATCTTACTACCCTGTGTTTCTTTTTTAATATTGACAATACAAGAAGGAAAATTTAATCACATTAGATCACAAGTGATTGTTTGCTAAACCCTCTAAAAAACTATCATCCATTATAAGAAATCATATGAGGAAATAGGTTTTTTTGGATTATCTTCAGTGTGCAGAATGTAAGTGGTAACTTGGAGACTGGCCTCAAGAGCCAGAACAATATTTCTTTTGGTCTTTCAGCCTATTATCTTCTGAAACATCAAAAAAAGCTTTGAGTTTTAACTCTCATAATTTCCCTAATGTCTAATGGGCTAGTTCAAATGTGAGACTCACTTCTCCGATGTTAGTGAAACCCTTTAATAATCTTAAAAATAAGGAAAAAGGGAAACTTGTGATAAGTATGACAACAACAAACACTTTTGGGATCTACTTTGTGCTGTATGCCAGGTTAGTCTGGTTTCCTTAGATACATCACTAACGTATGCAACCATAAAACAGTGTTTTCTCTCCCTTGATCCTTACTGGATATTTTTAAGCTTTTATAAATTTTTACACGTATGTTTATTTTGTTAGTACTATGACATCATCTCACAAAATTCACAGGTCAATAAAAGACTAACTCCTAATTTGTTTATGTTTTTCATTATTTGGTATAAGAAAATTTCCCAAAAGAATTGGACAGGCTGAGCCAGGCTTGGTGGCTCAGCCTGTAATACCAGCACTTTGGGAGGCCAAGGTGAGTGGATTGCCTGAGCCCGCAGGTTCGAGACTCGCTTGGGCAACTTGGCGAGACCTCATCGCTACAATAAATCAAAAATTAGCCGAGTGTGATAGCGTGTGCCTGTAGTTCCAGCTACTTGGAAGGCTGAGGCGGAAGGATCGCTGGAGCCCAGCAGGTCGAGGTGGAGGCTGCAGTGGCCGGAAGGGGCCACTACACTCCAGTCCAGTCTGGGTGACAGAGTGAGACTCCAAATCAAAAAAAAAAAAAAGAAAAAGAATTGGACAGTAATAATCCCATATCATAGGGTTCTAAGATTTGGCAGCTTAGTATCTTGATAGCAGATATTAGTTGATTAAATGATATATTAAAGACAGTGAATGAAGAACAAGGGACTAGAGCAAAGAAACAGAATAATCTGGTCACAGGGCCAAACCATTTTTCTAATATAAATTCTTTATTAAAATAGCAAAATAGGCCGAGCTCAATGACTAACTCCTGTAATCCCAGCACTTTGGGATGGTGAGGCAGGAGAATTGCTTGAGCCCAGGAGTTCAAGCCCAACATGGGCAACATAGCGAGACCTCATCTCTACAAAAAAATAAAAAAATTAGCCAGGCATGGTGATATGTTCCTGTAGTCCTGGCTACTGTGGAAGCTGAGGTAGGAGGGTTGCTTGAGCTCAGAAAGTCGAGGCTACAATGCACTCCAGCCTAGATGATGAAGTGAGACCTTGTTTAAAAAAAAAATAAGCAAAATAACAAAATAAAAGGCTATCAAGTTATAATAGTTATGTTGCCAGTGTTAAAAAAAAAAAAAGATAATATACAGCCGGGCTCGGTGGTTCAGCCTGTAATCCCGTGCTTTGGGAGGCTGAGGTGAGTGGATTGCCTGAGCCCGCGGGTTCGAGACCTACCTGGGCAACTTGGCGAGACCTCATCTCTACAATAAATCAAAAAATTAGCCGGTCATGACAGCGCACGCCTATGGTTCCAGCTACTTGGAAGGCTGAGCGGAAGCATCCCCGGAGCCCAGCAGGTTGAGGCTGCGGTGGCCGGGAGCATGCCACTGTACTCCAGTCTGGACGACAGAGTGAGACTTCAACTCAAAAAAAAAAAAAAAAAAAGAAGATAATATACAAGCATATAGTATATTAGTGTTACTATTTGGATAATAAGATAAGTTAGGTGAGAAAAATCAAGACACATTGAAAATAACTGTTAAAAACCTTTTGGAGATCAGAGATCATGGATTCCTAATGGCAACAGGAGTGTTAAGCAAGCAAGGTCATGAAATTAGAGTCCAGAAATGTTTTACCAGAGAATGGCAACAGAAGTTCAACTGGGAAAAAAGTTCAATAATAAATGCAAAGGAATCACTGAAATAATGAACACGAAAGGAACATAAAAAGATCTAGTTGCAAAGAAAAATTGGAAGAAGTTAAGAAACTACCAAAAGATAATAATAATGTTAGAATGGCGTTAACTTAGTGACAACAATTGGTTTTCTTTAGAGTGGGTGCCTTTCAATTGAGTCAGTGCAGGAGCATGACAGTCTCTAAAGGAGTGGACCTTCAATGGAATGGAGGCTCTAGTAAGTATAAAGAGATAAAGGAAAAAAAATGTGAAGTGGATTCTTCAAGACTTTTGATGCCTTCTAGAATGATAACAACACCTGGGATAGAAAGCAAGACTGTGAATGAGGTGCTTACCATTCTGGGTATTATTAACTTTATAGCAAGTACATGACAGCAGGAATGACTAGAAAAGACAGATATCATTGAATATCTTACTTTTATGCTTGAGTGGAAGATAAACAGAAAATAACATTTAACAGTGTTAACAATGTTGCCATTGCCTCCAAACCCTGAGGTTATGGTTTATGATTATGGGAGAAATTGACAATTGATATGGACACATAGGAAGGTTCTCTGTGTCCTCAAGAGAACCTTAGGTTACATTTAAGTCAAGAAGATAGAGAAACTATTAGGAGGGGGGAAATGAGGAGATAAAGGATCTCCATCTTATGGATTGAAAGTTCCAGAATACAAAGTTGGAGATTTTGAGAAGACAGTGAGCTAGAAGACAAAAAGAAGTTAAGTTTAGAAGAATGCACACTGTCGACCATATAGTGAAACAAACTTCTGAAGAAGAATAGAGGGCTTAATTTATTAATCTACTCTAAGATTATGAAGCTTTAAGTTATCATCTGATTTTCAAAGTATCACTAGCCATCTTCTGGTGGAATAACAAAGCTGAGCCAGTGCCATGAGTATGCAAAGAATTGCACAGAAATTAGATTAGAAAAGAAAGTTTATTTAGAAAGTAGATCAGAGGAAAAAGGTTCATCCACCTCTCTAAGATTGGAGAAGGGGCCAGATGCCTAAAGAAAGCATGGCAACAAATGCTTGAGGTTGAAACCATTTAAAGCTTCTTTGAGGAGGGCAGGCAAACATTCACAGGAGCTGATGTCATGGTGATGGAGTCTGTTTCTAGTCTCTATGACAGTCAGATAGATGGGTGGGTCAGTCAAAAGCACATATATAAAAGTGGGTCTGTAGCTGGATGAGTGGGTTAGTTATGGGTGGTTAATCACATTGACAAGAAGGGCTGGGCTGGTAGCTGAAAGACAAATTCTTGGAAGATGTTAATCCTAATGTCTTGTTACTTCAGGGAATGGATTATTGTCGTATATGAGCTCAGGGGGGTCAGAGAAACTCCATTTTGGGCTCTGTCCTTTCACAAGCCTATATTATAAAAATTATGAAATGTTTGTTTCCTTTTCTCTTTGTGCTTTTCTTCCTCCATGTATGATTGTTTGTATATAGTTATTTCAGTAGAGAGTAGTAACTAATAATTTATTATCTTCATATCCTAACCCCCAGGTGCTACCTGCAAGATTAATTAACTTGTTTTTCTCTTAAGGAACAATAATATTTAAACTATGCAGATTGATTCTTAGGTCTCACAGACTTCTTTGTTGGCATCCAGAAGTTTGATCATCCGGGAGGGGGGTGCAAACAGTTTGATCACTGGGCATCTCACCACCTGCATCCCTACCTTACCCATAAAAGCCCCCAGTTAAGCTCAAAGGCAGGTCAGATTCGAGTTTGCCTTTCCTGCCCTCATGCTTTTGTCAAACCAAATAAAACTTTCTGTGCTCCTAAGCACTAATGTGTCAGTGTTTGGTTTTCTGCATATCAGATACTCCAACCTAATATTGGGAGTTGAGGGCTAAACTTGACCATTTGTTTTTCTTGTGCCCAAATTCTTAACTAAAAGACTTGGGGAGTCACTGCCTGATAAGGATTAATCAGACAGCGTTTTATTTCCCTTTTATCCTAGATCCTAAAGTTTGCTTTCCAACCTAACTCTGGCATAACATAACAAATAAAGAAGGTTGATGAGCTTGCAAAGTTATCTTTTATGGATACCTAGACTTCAGGGGACCTTTAAGACCTTATCCATCCTCCTTGAAGTCTGCCACATATAAGACTTTATCTGCACATCAACTAACCTGGAGTTTTCTGCCCCTTATCTTAAAACCTCTATAATTTCCCAAGTTCCTTAGATAGGAACTACAAATTACCAGTCAAGAAATCTTTTAATTCGCCTATGACCTGCAAGCCCTTGCTTGGAAATGTCCCTCCTTTCTGAGCCAAACCAATGGAAATCATACCTGTATTGATTTATGGTTTCTTGTAATTTCTGCCTTTCTAAAATGTATATAACTGAGCCACTGTTCAACCAAAGTGGGCACACGTTCTTAGGGCCTCCTGAGGATAGATGTTTCTGGGCTTAAGTCCTCAGGCTTGATTCAAGAATAAACCATCTTAAAATATTTTAAGAGTTTGGCATTTTTTTCAACAACAGGGCTCTACAACAGCGAATGTAGGTTTATAGGAATCAGAGACTCTCAACCCGTGAGCCAGGTGTGAGATGCTTGCTATCTTGCCATTTTGACAAAGATTTTGGTCATCAGGTTTCTTCAAACATAAACAGAGAACTGAGTGATCAGATGCCTAGTGTAATAATGTGATAATGGCTTGGAAATGGACTCTGGACATGAAAACAAAAGGTGGAGCATAATCCTAATGAAGGAAAGGTTGATGTTTTGGTTAAAGCAGAAGACTTATAGGACTGTGTTTATGATTGATTAAACATTTTAACCCAATTGCATTAATGTGAATAGAATTTAATAAACAATTCGAAGTATGTAAAAGGGACGCTGTCCTTAAAGATTTGGATAAAGAGAGCAAAATATTCTTACTTTGATTAAAATATACTGTAAAATAATCTTTTGAATGAATGATAGTCTTCATTTTTTTCTTTTTTAGAAAATGTAGACTTTCTCAGTCAAGAAATAGGTCCTAGAGAACCAAAGCTTTTGTTAAAAATTCAGCTGCTATCAGATTGTGATGAATCAGCTGCTTTACCATTACTAGCTTTAAAAGTGATCCGGTTTTAGAAAGATCAATACATTAAAAACTCCAGACTTAGCCATTTTAAAACAAATATTTATGTTGAACTATGTGCTAGAGTCTGTCAGAATGTAGCATGCATCTTGGAAGCATGAGATTCAGTAGCCTGCTGTTTCCAGGTCTAGAGTGAGGGAAATGGTAAAAAACTAAATAGTAAAAATGAAATAAAAATGTATAGTAAAAATGAATCTGACCTTACATGGGTATTAAAACACTGCCTCTGAAATAGTAACTCTTGGTGAGAGACAATAGTAGCTATTGTGGGGTCATTGGCTTGAAACTATCTACAAATTAATAAAATTAATATGGGGCCACAGGGTAAAAGTTGTAGAAGAGACCCAAGCCCTGAAAAACTGCAGCTATAGTTAGAACTCCACAAATGTGTTGTTTCTCAGTTTGCTTTCCCTCTCATAGAGGTCAATTGATTATCTTCATGTCTTGACTGTTGGGTTAAGGGGGAGATACCTTGCAAGGCTGATAAACATATTATCCCTAAAACAATGGGCCTAGGACTGCATAGATGCAAAAGTGAAGGTTGTACAACAGGAGTGGCTCCAATCTCCGGGGATCTTACTTCCCCCATACTTTCCTCCTAAACTGCCTCTATAACAGCTCATTGCCTAGTAGTAGCTGATAGTCACGAACTTACATCATAGGTGATATCTATTGTAAAACCTAAGAATGGTATTTGAGATGTGTTTCAGACTTTGTACTCTGATGAACCCAAAGCCCCACCTGAAATCCCACCTGGCCCAGAACACATACCAGGAATTTGGCTCAAACTATTTCTCTGATACTCCCTCCCAGAAATTGGTTTTGCCACAGTAAGGCAATTGCAAGTTTCCATGACATCATCAACCAATCAACAGTCCCTAACTCCCTGCCTGCCAAAGTCCCTTTAGAAACTCTAGTCTCTGAATTCTTGGAGAGGTATATTTGAGAAATATCTCCTGACCTGCTTTGCACAGTTGCTCTGCAATATTAAACATTTTCGTCATAGCAATGCCGGCATCAGATTTGGTTTTTCTCAGCAGTTGGTGTAAGAATCCAGGCAGGCTGTAACAGTCACTTGACTCCTTAAAGGTTCGCTGAAAATCACTGACATGAGGCAGATTGATTCACAGGAGAAAAAGCTTGATGAACACATAGCAAACTTTGTCACACTATTCTTTCTTAGTTTTTGCCTATTACATTTTATTTTATATTTGACTTGATTTTTGTTTGTTTCTTTTTCTTTATTACCTTCAAACTTAGCACTTTTCCTATTCATGGTTCAGTACATGTACAGAGCTTTGCACTTCAGAATTAAATAAAATGGCATCTAAAATATCAGTTATTTTACTAAACTCGTGTACATGAAATTTTGTCTGTCAATTAAGACAATATAAATAAATAACATCTTAAAAGTATTAGATGCTATATATAATACTAGACTGTATCTCTTATTATTCATGATAGCCTTTAAGTCATCCATGAATGAAAGCACGAGCTCTGCAATTCTGAGTAACTCAAATCTTACAAATTCCCATGAAGTGTCTGTATTTAGGATTCGCTTTTGGCCAGCTCCTAGGAGATGAGCTCAGAGCCCTTGAGATATTCTGCCTGATAAGTGATTTTTTATGCCTGAAATCCTGGCCCATGTTCTTCAATTTGTCCAGATAATTTATGCTAACCATGCAATCTATGGTGAATACCTGTGTTTGTATGCCTGAGGCCATGGGCCAAGTAGTACCAGTTTGATCAGATAGTTTATGTTAACAATGTGATTTATGCTGAACATCTGTTTTTGCTCTGGAAGTTTGGAGCATACAGGTGTTACATGCCCACCTGACTGACCCTCAATAAAAGCTCTGAACTCCAAGGCTCAGTTGAGCTTATGTGGCTGGTAACACTTCACATGTGTTGTCACATACTATTTATGGCTGGGAGAATAAGCGCATTTGTGTGACTGGGAGAGCATACCTTGAAGCTTGTGCCTGTTTTCTTTTGGAATTCACTGAATTCACCTTCCCCTTTGCTGAGTATTTCCGCAATAGACTGTAACTGTGGACTTTATGGTTACTTCAGAGATTGTGAGTCCTTCTTGTAGATCTTTGAATCTGAGGCTGAAACCCAACGTAGAACCTTATTCTTTAATATTACTGCACAAAAAGCTATGTCCAAGCCTTATCTTGATTTTTTAAATGTTATGACTCATTCTATTTATAGGTCTTCATGCTATATGTATCAACTGTCCACAGCAGTGCCTCAAGATACTTTTGTTTTCTTTTTCCCAAACGCTATTTGTACTGCACACATACCATGCTGCACTCATCTAATCATCCATGTATTTTCTCAGTTTGAATCCAATAAAGTTGCATTGAAGTTTCGTCTCAAAATTTTTTAAAATAGGAAAGAAATTCCCCTGGATGTCTTTGTATATAAATGTTATATTTCTGAGATTTCTGTCATTCCTTTCCCACCAGAGGTGTAACTTCTTTTACTTACAAATTATTCAGTTATTAGACAAATATTTGCTGAGTTCCTATTACATGACTACTATCATCAATACTCTGCTAGATAAATCAAACACACATCCTTACTTCTAGAAGTTTAAAATGTAAAAATCCCAGGTTATTATAAATAACACTATTAAAATACTATTTATACTTTTACCATTGACTTCAAGGAATTGGCTCCGTTTTCAGCTTTCCTTCTGTGTTTTAATTATAAATGTAATATTATTTATAATACCGATAACATTGTCATACATTTATTATTTAGAAATATTAAGATATATACCTTCATATTAGTAAATCAACATGTTTACTTTGTAGAGTGGTAAAGAAAAATTAAGCTTACTAAATGGAGAATTTTAATAGGCAAACACCTTGATTCTTTGGGGATTCTTTTTGGTCCATTTAAATTTGTATTCGTCCTACATCCCCTGTTTAACAAATGGTGTTGGGAAATTTAGTCAATTGCAGAAAAATGAAACTGGATCTTTCACCAAATACAAAAAAAAAAAAATCAACTCAAGAAGGATTAAAGACTTAAATGGAAGAACTGAAGTCATAAAAATCCTAGGGGAAAAAAAAGAAAAAACTCTTATAGACATTAGCCTAGGCAAAGAATATATGGCTAAGACTTCAAATGTAAATACAACAAAAGTAAAAATAAATAAGTGAAACTTAATTGAACTAAAAAGTTTCTGCACAGTAAAATCATCATCATCATCATCATCATCATCATCATCAGAGCAATTAAGCAACCTACGGAATGGAAGGCAATATTTACAAACTATACACCTGACAAAGAATATCCAAAATCTACAAAGAATTCAAACAAATCACCAAGAAAGAAAAACAAATAACCCCATTAGAAAAGCAGACAAATGGCATAAACAGACATTTCTCACAAGAATATATACAAATGGCCAACCAACATATGAAAAATGCCCAACATCACTAATTATTAGGGAAATGCAAAATACAGCCACAGTAAAATACCACATAATACAAGACAGAATAGTCTTTATTAAAAACTCAAAAAACCAAAGATGTTGGCACAGATGCAGTGAAAAGGAATGTTTATACACTGTTGGCAAGAGTGTAAATTAGTACAATCTCTATGAAAATCAGTATGAAGATTTCTCAAAGAACTAAAAATAAATCTACCATTTGATTCAGCAATATTGCTACTTGGTATCTATCCAAAGGAAAAGAGGTTGTTATACAAAAATGACACCTGCATTTGCATGTTTACTGCAACCTGATTCACAACTGCAAAGATGTAGATCAACCTAACGGCCCATCAATTAATTAGTGGATTAAAAATGTGATGCACACAATGGAATGCTATTCAGCCATAATACAGACCAAAATAGTATCTTTTGTAGCAATTTGGTTGGCAATGGAGACCGATATCCTAGGTGAAGCAATGTAGGAAAGGAAAATCAAATGCCACATGTTCTCATTTATAAGTGGGAGTGAAGCTCTGGATCTGCAAAGGCATATAGGATGGTATAATGGATGTTAGCAACTCAAGGAGGAGGGTGGGTAGGGCAGGAGAGATGCAAAATCACCTATTCAATACAATGTACACAAGTTAGGGTTGTGGCTGCACTTGAAGCATGGACTTCACAACTCAGCAATGAATCTATCTAACCAAAAAACATTTGTACCTCTAAAGCTATTGAATATATATACACACAGATATATATATACACACAGATATATATGTGAGCGTGTGTATATATGCATATACATGTATATGCATATATGTATTTATCCTACAAAATCGTGTAAAAGTATGTGACACTAGCTAGTGCCTGAGTTTTATACCATTCAGGTAGAACTGAGAGCACTTATAACTTATGTTGACTATTCATTGTTCTTAATTGAATATTTGTGCTTTAAGAGTTATAATTTTTTCCTAAATTATATATATTTTTAAATTATATGTTATTTCTGAGTTGTAAAGCATTTCATCATTTTGTAACAACTTGAAAATGTATCCATCTATCTAAAGTTCAAACATCAGCTAAGAGTGAAAAGTGGCAATCTTAAAATCATAAACCAGGCTTGGTGGCTCAGCCTGTAATCCCGTGCCTTGGGAGGCTGAGGTGAGTGAATTGCCTGAACCCGTGGGTTCGAGACCCGCCTGGGCAACTTGGCGAGACCTCATCTCTACAGTAAATCAAAAATTAGCCGGGCGTGGTAGCGCACGCCTATAGTTCCAGCTACTTGGAAGGCTGAGGCGGAAGGATCGCCGGAGCCTAGCAGGTCAAGGCTGCGGTGGCCGGGCCACTGCACTGCAGTCAGGGCGACGGAGTGAGACTCCAACTCAAAAAAAAAAAAAGATCATAGGTAGTTTGTTATATAGACTAAGAATAGAATATATTTCAACATGCAGAACAAATATGTAAACAAAAGACCAAAAGTTCACATGTGTTATATCCAGTAGATATGACATCACTAATCTCAAGGTAAAAACAGAATATATTATAATCAACAACAAAAAATTAAGCCACACGCTTAGAAAAATTGCTTATTATCTTGAATTCTCAATCTTCTATTTCAAGCTTCAAAAGACATTGTGTTAACTTACAGAAGAGCTATAACTTGCAAACTGCAAGTTGTAGAAAAATTAAGCAAAATTTTTGGCTTTACTATAGGTGCTAGTAGCTTCTGTTACATTAAGATAAAATTACAAAAAACTATTGATTCTTTTATTAAATCCCTACTAAATGCCAAACACTAAACTAGGTTTTAGGGAATGCATAAACTATAAATAAAGCAATTTGTATCATAACATCACAGTGTAGGAGAAAACAAATACATACATATATAATTTGAGTTAAATATGAAGTGGCAATGATTACAAAGCTCCAAATGTCAAATGCATTAGGGAAGATTATTTTCTGTCATAAAGTAAATATCTGTTTGGCTCTATGGAGTGCCTTGGTGAAAAAGAAATAATTGGAAATTAATTTGACTCAACAGTCGGTCCTATCCAAAAGTATAGTACTATCTGATGCATGGTGCTCAAAAATTCATGGGGAATTGTGGATTCATGAGAGGGTTTTTTATAGACCATTATATAGTCCTAGAAAAATACAACTCATAGAATAGGACACGGAGTAGAAAGTCTAGATTAAACTGGATACAGACAACTCAAGTACATTTGTTCTCGCTAACTAGGTTAAGGGTCTCCACTGTTAGACATAGAAGTGGGATAAATTGAGAACATTTGCCGAGAAAGTAGTTTGGCAAGAGACAGGGATTCAGGAACCATTTCAAACAAGCTTTGATTCCAAATCCAGTGGGGGGACTGAAAGAGTAAGCTTGAAGTAAAGCAGAAGTTTAATTTAAAAGAGCCTACAACAAATATGGTAGCTAATTAGAGAGAGCTGCTGTCTAAGAAGGTGCTCCAAAGCCTACCCCAGACAAAATACATTTTGAATCAGTATTAGATCTCAATATAATAATACAATTTTTTCTCTCCTTGCCACCCATCCTGTAGGAGTATTGACTGGAAACATACAAGTGAAGGGCCAATGATTATAGCTGATCTAGTGTGTCCATATTTGAGGGCTGTCATTTCAATTAACTATTTAACTGATAATATTATCATCCTGATAATATTATCCAATATAAAAACTATATCCCAATAAGTTCAGGAAAAAAATTAAGTTTTTAAAAAATTGTATATTATTTCCATTACAAACATTCCCTAGAGCCCCAGATCTGTATTTCACTAAAACATGCCTAACTTCAAGAAAAATACTCTAAATTACTTCTACTCAGAGTAATTTGAGATTTCTTTTTTCTTTTCTGTGTCTGTGCTAAAACATTTTTTAAAATGTGCTCTAGTGATTAGTTTTAAAGCTAGATATACACATTTGTGGATGCTATTACAATAAAACCCATGCAGAATAATTGAGCCCTTGGCACTATTTTATTCCATTACTTATTATATTTGAGACTTCTTCCAGAAAACAAGAAAAAAATTAAATCAAGTCGATCCTTAATAGTGACAAATGACTTTCTTTTTTTCCTATTTTTTTGTTTGTTTGTTTTAGAAATGGACTCTCTCTCTCTCTCTCTCTCTCTCTCTCTCTCTGTCATCCAGTTTAGAGTGCAGTGGAGTGATCATAGCCCAATTCAGCCTCCGTTTCATAAGCTCAAGTCATCCTCCCACCTCAGTTTCCCAAGTAGTTGGGACTACAGATGCACACCACCACGCCCAGCTAATTTTTTGATGTTTTGTAGAGATGGGTAATCACTATGTTGCCCAGACTGGTCTTGAACTCCTGGTCTCAAGTGATCCTCCTGCCATAATCTCCCAAAGTGGGATTACAGGTGTGAACCACCATACCCAGCCCTATATGTGAGGTGTGAATTTGCTGAGATGATGTCTTATGCATTTCTTTTGAAATCAGGGAAGAAATGCTATTATTTGCATCCTGGTTGACGGCTGAGTCATGTCATCAATGCATGTAAATGTTCTAAATATACAGATTTATCTGATTATTATAAGCATCCAAAGGCTTCAGTTTACACCCAGAAGAAGTGCTGCCATACTTACTAAAAAAAAAGAATTTTTCTCTACATTGTGAGGCACAGTTTGTTTTGGGTTGTTTTTATTCAGAATTGTATAGTGATTTGAAGATTTATTTCATTTTTTCTGCTGTTGTCATTGTAACCCAATGATGATACCAAGCTATCTGAATACAAAAGTAACTGGGTAGAAATGACATTAATTTCATTTTTATCCCAATCCTTTTATTTTAACAAACTATTTATTTATTCAGCAAGAACTTTTAAGTTTATACCATATGCCAAGAATGGTTAAATGGAAAAAAAATGCTACAACAAAAAGTAGGTATGACAGGATACCTTCTTTCAAAAGGTTTTCTGTAAAACGAATGAAGGTATATTAAGAAAGCAATAAATCCTTGTCAGTGCTATGATAGAAGCATTGATGGTACACAATGACCCCCCAAAAGAGATCAATGTGATTTACATTTCCAGTTTCTAAATGGTTCCTGATGGATGTATTCCTAATTGTAAATAGTCTTTTCCCCAAACTGTAGTATACATATTTCAATTTTAATATTATGGCAATATGTGCTTGCCAAAATTTCATTTTTTTCTTCACATAGTACTATATATATATGAGGGTGAATCATTAATAATTTCTGTTTACAAAAGCCTACAGTTTTTTTCTTTGTGTACTCTGTCCTTCTTTCCTCTGCCAAACCCCAGGAAGACTGACATTTGCAGCCTGCATCAAGAGACCTACTTGGTTTTTTTATTGGAATCTGTTCCTATGAGACATGCAGAAAAACAGGGACATGTAGATAGGGGATCTGGGAGGACGCTCAGAAAATACCCAGCACTTCTTGCATATAGAGAACAGAAATGTATGCTTTCTTTGCTTTTGTTTTTTTTTTTGCAAAATTGGGAAGCCTAATTTATTTGCTTTTAATAGAATGTAATTAAACTATTATAACCAACATTGACTATATTTTATTTGTATTGCTTTGTTACAAAATTTTAAAAAATGACTTAATGAAGCAATATAGACAAGCAAAAATAAGTAAAAATCAATTATAATCCCCTTATCTGAAGAGAACTACAGTTACTATTTTGATACAAAATCTGTATTCCTAACTACACTTTTATAGGCTTCATAACAAAAATGGAACTACTGTGTGTCAATTTTTTAATTAAAGGGTAAGCATATTTTCACGCTTTGAAACATTTTATTTATTTATTTTACTATGAATATGTAGGGTACAAATCAGGTTTTTCTACACAAACAGGCTGTGTGCAGGTGAAGTTTGAAACATTTTTATAAACATTTTAATGACTACATATTATTGCACTTTATTTATTTACAATTTTATACTTAATTTCCTATTATTTGACATTCAAAATATTTTTGCTGTTATTTTAATAATACTGCAGGAATCTTTTTTTCTAAGTTCATGAAAACCTTCAGGTGCATTTCCTTAGGATTATTTTCTACTAGTGAAATTATTGTTTCAAGAAAAGTGTATGATATTACTATATGGGAATTGCATATCTATAATAATAGTTCCCTTAAAATATAATTGCTTTAAAGGATATTAGAATTCTCTAAACTACTTCCTAGCGACCCACTAAACACAGTTTGATTCCCAGTTGGTCAAAAAACATTGAGTTGATGTTACACAGGAAGCCCCGTGCTAGGCTCTGCACATATAGCCATGAATTACTTCATAGTAGATGGAGGAATGGAAAGATATTTTCAAAACAGATGGTTTGACTTAACGGAGCTTAGGCCAGGATACTACGGGAGCATAAAGTACAGTTATGTAGTTCAGCCTTGGGGGCGTGAAAGGGTCAGTGATAAATCAAACTTGAGTTGTGATTGAAGAAAAGGAATTATCCAGGCAAAGAGAACAGCTTGAGGGAAGAGATGTCTAACCACAAGCAAACATGCAGAAGTTGGTCAGGAGCTCACTTGGTGCATTTAAGCACAGTCAGTAACTTGGTATTTCTGAAACTTGGATATAATAGTGACAAGATGAGAAAGGATAAACTAGAGAGGGAAGTGGTGGCATTACCATGAAGAGTTTTTATTTAAGATTCAATTAGGTGTTTATCTACAAAGATGTGATCTCACAGAAAATTTTGTTGAAATAATACAAATTGCATTTTTGAACAGTTAGTCCAAAAGCTATGTGAAAATGAATTCAGTGTGAGGGGATTTATATCACATTCTTTCCTTTGAAGTTATCGTGTTGTTTTCTGACTGTTTTGTTCTCATCAGAAACCTCCACCTTTTAGGTCATATTGCATAACTTCCTCCTGCCTCTTTTGCTGGTAAGGGAGGGGTCTCACTTTGCACTTTTTGTGCATGGAGGATTACTCTTAGCTGTAAGTCAGTTAGACATATGCCTTGTATTACAGAATCTCTTCTTCTTCTCTCCTTTCATCATTCTTTTCTGCTAAATTAAATAAGTGTCAGGGCAATATGGCTTTCTTTTTATCTATTTTTACATAAGTATTCAGTGTTGTCTGTTACCCTATGGACAAATGTTCCCATGCTTGTTTTTCAATTACATAATTTTAAATTGTTCTTCACTGCTGACACTTTGTACTGCTAGTGTTCACTAGAAACTGATATCACAAGCTGTTTTATTTATTTATTTACTTTTTTTTTTTTTTTTGAGTTGGAGTCTCACTCTGTCGCCCAGACTGGAGTGCAGTGGCCGCTTCCGGCCACTGCAGCCTCGACCTGCTGGGCTCCAGCGATCCTTCCGCCTCAGCCTTCCAGTAGCTGGAACTACAGGCGCACGCTACTACGCCCAGCTGATTTTTGATTTATTGTAGAGATGAGGTCTCACCAAGTTGCCCAGGCGGGTCTCGAACCCGCAGGCTCAGGCAATCCACTCACCTCAGCCTCCCAAGGCGTGGGATTACAGGCTGAGCCACCGAGCCCAGCTAAGCTGTTTTAAAATGTGACAGTGCACTAAAATTTTAGACAAACATTAAACAAATCCTAAATGGCTTTTGCTCTTGGCTTGTGTTAGGAGTCTATAGATAGAAGAAAAAAGGCTTAAGTTCTTGCTGAAGAAGCTATGCTTTGGGGTTTAAGAAGACCTCTAACAAGTCAATACATGAAAAAAAGCAGTGGAGAAATGTAAAAGTCAATTGAACAAACTTGAAGGGTAGAGGGATTCTTGGAAACAATTGGAGAAGAAGAGAAAAAGATATCTATACATGACCTAGGAAAGAATTGGCCAATCTATAACCTATCTAAGACTGTAACCTACCTAACCTATCTCCAAAGCTCCAAGTAGGGGATCGAAGCCTCCAAGTCAATAGGTTAGAAACTCCAATAAAAATATCAGAAGATTCCAGATGAATTACAGCCAAACTCTTTGATGATGATGGAGAACTCAGCAACAGCCAACTTTTGAATTGGCCCAAGGTATCCATCGCTGTGCAGTAAAATCTGCTGCCTCTTCCATCAAAGGAGTTCTCAAGCTTTCACAATTTTGTGCTATCCACAAAAGAAATCTTATTCTTGTTACAAAAGAGTATTGTTCCAACATGATTCTTAAATTGAGCTTTACTTTTTTAGTCATCTCTAACTCACTGGATAAATATGTATGTGGATCCCTTTCCTTGAGCAAATGTCTCCTTTTCTCTTTTTCTCTTTCTACTTCAAGGATTACTGACAAATTTAAGTCATTTTTGTCTTAGATATTTGCCCAGCGGTTCTTATTTCACAAGTTTTATTTCTGTTAACCGTCTTTTTTTTTTAATTCCAACTACTTTCTTTGAATAAGAACTCTAGAGCCCCTCCTTATTAGTATGCCATTAGAATCCAAAATCTGTGTCAGCCCTGTTAAGTAGGTGCTTCAGCTATGCATTCCAAAATCTGGTTACCTGAAACCAGGTACAGTTAATTAAAGCTAAACTGGTTTTGGAGCCAGCATTCTACATGATTTGCAATGTAACCAAACACAGGTAAATAAATACCGAACTAATCACTGCAGTTTATGAACTGATCATTTTTCCTACTCAACTGCATGCATTATGAATAGAAAAATTAATTTTTTCTTTGTTTTTTGGGTGTAAATAATACGAGCAACAGAAATTTTACCAAAGAAGCTGAATACATACACACACACACACACATACACACTATCCACACACACAAACTCATATTAAATAAATTGTCTTAAGCTTAAGACAAAGCTGCGAGCAACCTTCTGTCTTCAGAAATGTGATTCATACTTGGAAATTGATTTCAGGTTGAATATTGTAAAACTAAATTTCAGAAAACTGCTAATTTATTTTTTACCAGGTAAAGCAAGTTTCCCTTTTAAGCTTGATCTTCTTTCTGTGGACATACCCTTTTGGGCCATCTAATCATTTCCACTTTATTTCCTTCATATTAGACCTCCCCCCATTTAAGTAAAGACAAACAAAGAAACATATCTCCACAGCTTCACCCCCAAAACAAAGGATGGATGAACTTCTGTTTTGTTTCTTGCATTTCAAATCAACTTTTGGGCCCTAATCATTTTAAGTATTCTCCTGTGATTCACTCTCACTTTCTCTTCATCTTGTATGTGTGTGGGCATGTGTGTGTGCTCAGTGAGGCTTAGAATTAAAGACTCTATTCTACACAATGCATCCACTCTATCAAGAGCCAAATTCTTATCTTGCTTTGAACCCTCAGGGATCATTGACTTCAAAAGAATATATTATGTTCCAAAGTGGCTTCATACAGCTGTAGAGGAAGGCATAAAATTGGTCCCGAGAGACTAGTTCCTCAATTCAATGTGATGTTATTCTGCTGCATACATAAGTAGCTCTGCCTCTCTCTCTTGTGCATGCTTGTTTGTGTGTGTTGTGATCAAGCACAGTTCCAAAAAACAAAATTCTGGAGTGCTTTCTGCAATTATTCTCAGATAATGGTAGAGATAATATTATTAAAATAAAAATTCATCAATATTATAGACTGAAGGCTCTTTTATGATTTATACTAGCTTTAAAATACAAACAAACATTAAATCAGATTTAAAAAACCAGGTCTAGATGGGGCTGGGTGACTCAGCCTGTAATCCCAGCACTTTGGGATTGCTTGAGGCCACAGAGTCGAGACCAGTCCGGGCAACTTGGAGAGAGCCTGTCTCTACAATAAAAAAAAATTAGCAGGGTGCGATAGTGTGCGCCTATAGTTACCGCTACTTGGAAGGCTGAGATGGAAGGATTGCCGGAGTCCAACAGGTCGACGCTGGGGTGGCGGTGAGCATGCCACTGCACTCCAGCCTGGGTGACTCCAACTCAAAAAACAAAAAAAGAACACATCCGCCCTGGATCCACCACCGACCTCCGGCTGCCAAGTGCACCTGGACTTTCCTGTCTCCCTGCTGGAGCCCTGCCTGTCCAGGTGGGGGTGGGGGTCAGGTTTGAATCCAACCTTGCTCGCGGAGCAGAGAATCGGCCAGTCGCTGCCTCCACCAACGTCCCTGGGCTGCTAGCCACCTTCCCGATAGCTGTGCTCCTGGTACGAGGGGGTTAAGTCCGCCTGTACCCACTGGCCAATGGCGACGCGCAGCGCCTTCGCGGCGCCTCCTGATTGGCGGGCACGCAGGGGGGCGGGAGGAGAGGGGGCGGGCCCCCCCAGCGCCGAGCTTTAAAGGCCGTGGCGGCGGCGGCGGCTGCTCGCGCTTTGCTCTGCCTCGCCATGAGCAGCGCGGCTGCAGACCCCGCGGAGGCGCCCGAGGAGCGGCGCTTCCTCAGGTCAGCCGGGGAGGGACGGCGTGGCCGGGCGGGCCCGGGGAACCCGAAGCAGAGGCGTGGCTGGGATGGGGTCCCGGAGGCCGAAGGCGGGGGGCAGGGAAGACGGGGAAGGGGAGCTGCATGAGGCCGCCCGGCTTCTTGCTGGGAGGCTAAGCTGCGTTGCCGGGGAAACTGCATCCGCGGCAGGCCCGCCCCTCAGAGTGATTCATCGGCCTGGCTCGTCACTCCCCCGTCCCGACCAACCTCCATCTCTCCCAGGGACCCTGGAGTCGCAGCCCCCAGTTCCCTCATGAGAGGAGCTGAGCTGAGCTCCTCAGATGCTCCTCCGCCCCCCGGCGGCCCTCCTTACTACTCCTCCCTTGTCCAGAGGAGTAAACTGAGGCCTGGGGGCAGAAAAACGCATAGGCAGTTTGCCAGGGGTTGGTAAGTTTGGGATTCGCAGCTGTGACTGACTCCCACCTCGCTCCAAGTCCATCTCTAAGCCTTTGTAACATGGGACCCAGGCAGAGCTTGGCCTTCACTGTCCAGCAGCCTTCAGGGAAGAAATTGTCCAGTCACCCGATGTCCAGATTCAGCCCAGGGGAGAGTGTTCTGGGAGCTGGGGCTGTGACTT
This sequence comes from Tarsius wallacei, assembly GCA_963574415.1. Lineage (NCBI taxonomy): Eukaryota > Metazoa > Chordata > Mammalia > Primates > Tarsiidae > Tarsius > Tarsius wallacei. Next base: position 26,986 of record CAUYQG010142084.1, read on the forward strand.
CACCTGGCGTGGGCCCTCACATGCCAACTGGGGGGAGCAAGGGGGCTCCGGGGTGGGCAGAGGCTGGGAGACTGCATGCAAGAGGGAGCAGGCGATGGCACTGAGGCACAGTGGGAGCTCGGGGGCATTGTGAGGAGGAGTCTGAATGCTCCGAGCACCGGCGAGCCAGCACATGGCTTGGGACAGGGTGGCAGGCTCCGATGTTCAAGTTTTCAAAGCCCCTGAGGTTCGTATTGAGTTTGGAGGTGTGAGGCTGCTGTGGGCAGCCAAGTGAGCAGTCCTGGTGGCCTGGCCGGCAGAGGTTGAGGGTGGAGAGGAGCAGGTGGATCTGGAGCACGGCAGGTCTGGCATGGGCTCCCCAGCCTCAGGGCTTCACCTCTAAAGGAGCCCCTTCTATTGCTGGGGGCCCTCCTTGCCCCTCCTGGAAGCATTTTGGGAGAGTAAGGCCCGGTTCCCTTTGGACCAGGGCACCTCAGCCCTTCTGGGCCTGGTGCGGAGACCCCAGGGCCTTGAAGTTTCTCTCATCCAGGTGCTGAAGTTAGGGAGAGCAAAAGGCCCCAGCATTCACAGCAGGATGGGCCTGCCCTGCCTGCATCCTTCCTGTCAGGCCCCAACTGACGCTCTTACCCCCTTAACACCCAGAGCTGTGGCTGTGCCCCACCCCCAAGCTCCCAGCCTGGATGGCCCCCTGCCCATGAAGCCCCCTGTTAACACGCTCATGACCAGTTAGAGAAGTGTTCCAGGTGGCTGCCAGAGGCTAAAGCTGTGGGACAGAAGGAGGAGAGAGGAATGGATGATCCTGCCCTCTGCTTCCTTCCCCACCCTCCTGCGGGGGCAGCAGCCAGAGCTGTCACAAGATGAAGGTGGAGGGAGAAGCCGTGTTCAAGCCTGCCGGATTCCTCACCCCCAGCTCCAACACGCACACCTCTGATGTTTCCAGGAGCTGGGCTGGGCTGTGGGGGTGCGGGGCACTCTTTGGCTTCACCGTGAGCTGCTCCTCTCCCCGACCCAGTCCTGCAGCTTCATCCTGCCTTGTCCAAAGACGGACCCAGTTTAAGTTGGCTCTGCTTGCTGGGGTGACCCAGGGCATATGGCTTTACCCTGAGCCTCCGTCTCATCTGTGTGGACCCCTGAGCATCTTTCAGACCACATTCCTCAGTCTGGCGTTGGAGGCCCTGTCTGCCCTGTCCCTTACTCTGGCCACCCTAGCCTCTCTTCTGCCCCTTGCACATTACAGGCCCACTTGGGCCTTGGCCCTCACTGTCCTTGCCCTCTGGATTACCTCCCATGATGCTCCAGGGCTCCTCCTTCAGAAGCCTTCCCTGACTCCCACAGCAGTCCTTGCTGTCCTGCCCTCTGCCCACGCGGTCCTGCGGCCGGCCCCTTCTGTGGGCCAGGCTCTGCATCCTTGCTGAAGCCCTACGGCTCTGGAGACAGTCTTCCCATGTGCTTCCTGCCGGACCCTGGGCAAGCCACTTGACTTCTCTGAGTCCTTAGTTCTTCCAATGTTTTTGGGCCTTGCTCTTTTATTATTATGATTTTGATTATTATTACTACCCTTGCCAGGGTCTGTTGAGCTGGTGAGTAGGTGCAGTTCCCAGCAGGAAGGGAAAGGTCTTGCCTGGGGGAAGCAGATATCAGCCCTCCCAGCAGCCCCAAGACCTGATTCTGGAGTGACAAACAAGGCTATCTCTCACCCTGCAGCCATGGAGTCCCTGCTCCAGGGAAGCCCCTTGGCCAGAACCAGCTGGATTCTTACACTTGGAAAGACCTGGCACATGATTAAATACTCTGCCTTCACCATCTTAATATTCTTAATAATTTTTTAACAAGGGGCTTCACATTTTCTTTCTTTATTTTTTGAGTTGGAGTCTCACTCTGTCGCCCAGACTGGAGTGCAGTGGCACGCTGCCGGCCACCGCAGCCTCGACCTGCTGGGCTCCGGCGATCCTTCCGCCTCGGCCTTCCAAGTAGCTGGAACTACAGGCGTGCGTTACCATGCCCAGCTAATTTTTTGATTTATTGTAGAGATGAGGTCTTGCCAAGTTGCCCAGGCGGGTCTCGAACCCGTGGGCTCAGGCAATCCACTCATCTCAGCCTCCCAAAGTGCAGG
>CAUYQG010142085.1:0-44712 GCA_963574415.1 Tarsius wallacei
CAGACTGGAGTGCAGTGGCCGCTCCCGGCCACCGCAGCCTCGACCTGCTGGGCTCCGGCGATCCTTCGCCTCAGCCTTCCAAGTAGCTGGAACTACAGGCATGCACTACCACGCCCGGCTAATTTTTGATTTATTGTAGAAATGAGGTCTCTAACCCACTGGCTCAGGCAATCCACTCACCTCAGCCTCCCAAAGCGCGGGATTACAGGCTGAGCCACCGAGCCCGGCCTATCACTTTTCTTTTCATTGTCTCTGGATTATTGAATCATAATTAGAGTCTTTCCCACACTAAGATTAAAGAGGTATTCACCTATGTTTTCTTTTGTATTCAAATTATTAGAATTTTACATTTAGATCTCCGAAGAATCTAAGTTTATTCTTTTTTATATTGTGAGATCTGATTTTACCCTTTTCCAAATTGCTATCCAAGTTCATCTTTGACTTAATGACTTGAAATGCCATTCTTATCATATACTGAATTTCTGTATGAACTTGAATCTCTACCTGGGTTTTTTTGTTCTGTTTCACTTGTCTTTCTGTCTATTCTTGCACCAGTACCACACAGCTTTAATTATAGAGGCTTTGTAATATGTTTTAATGCCTAGTAAGAGTAATTCTCCCTCATGTTTTTCTTTTATTAGTGCATTTCTTTTTTTTCTGGCAATTCTTGTATGTTCATTTTTATATACAAATTTTAATGTCAACTTATCTCACTCCATATCAAAGCTTGTTGGTGTTTTTATTAAGATTAAATTAAATTAATAAATTATCTTAGGGAACATGTCATGATTTTTTTCTACTCAAGAATGAGGACATACTTTGCATTTTTTCAAGTCTATGTTTGTGTACTTCAGGAGTGTTTTAAGGTTTTCCTTATATGGGTTTTAGACATTTCTTGTTAACTTTATTCCTAAATATGTGTTATTATTATAAATGGGGGTTTTATTCTATTATTATATAGAGGACTTTATTTTGGAACTGGACAAACTTACCTCACCTTCACAGCTTCCTTTCTTTCTTCTGCCATATAATATGTTATTTACTCCATAAATAATTTCTCTACATATACATCCATTCATCCATTTTTTTCAAGAAGTTGAGGGCCCATTCTGTGCTAGGCACTAGGCCACCACTTATGGTCTATGTAGATGGTACACTTGCCTGACTCCAAGGTGTAGTCTATGGCACTATGCAGGGGCCTGCCAGGAAGCTCACAGCATCATCTCTCATACCCATACTGAAAGGACATAGGTTAGCAAGGCGTAGTTGTTCACACCTATAATCCTAGCATTTTGGGAGGCTGAGGTAAGAGGATTGCTTAACTCAGGAGTTTGACACTAGCCTATGCAACATAGCAAGACCCCATCTCTACTAAAAAGCAAAAATTTAGCTGGATGTGGTGGCACATACCTGAAATTCCCGCTACTTGGGAGGCTGAGGCGGAAGGATTCACTGAGCCCAGTAAGTTGAGCCTGAGGTGAGGCATGATCTTGCCTGGGCAATAGAGTGACACCTCATCTCCAAAAAAAAAAAAAAAAAAAAAGAACATAGGTCTGTGGAGATTAATTTGTTATAGAATTACATCTTTACATCTGGCAATGTCTGATAAACATTAGTCACTTTGTTCTCTGAGTAGCTTGTACATTGCTTAACATAAGCAGTTATCACCTTGTGATATGATTATTTGATTTTATGTCCATCTTCCTTCATCTGAATCCCTTTTTGAAAAGAACACTGTCTTAATTATTTATGGATTAACAGTGTGTGTCATATAATACTATATGCTCAATAAATATTTATTAAATGAATGAATGAGTAAATTGTATTTATCACAAATAAGTTCTACTCTATGTAAGACGTGGATGTTGCCACTGCTTGTGGTTTTGTTTTCTATCTTCTACAAATTCAAAATGAGATTTTTTTCTTCAGACTTACTATATCAAAGTTGTCGTTAAAGCGAGATTTTCCTCTAAAGTAGTTCATAGAGTGTAGACACTCTTTCATGGTTTATTAGATCCCACCCAGAACCTCTCCTTAATAGACACCCCAAAATACTGAAGCTACTGAATTCCCTATGAGGACTTTGCATGTTTTCAGATGTCACAGTTTGTAGTTTGTCATTATCAAAGTACCTCTAGCTAGGAAAGAAGGATTTCTCTATGGGTATAAAAACCAGGAGTAACTTTTAGCTGAAACCCGCTGTACTGAACCTAAGAGTATATTCTCTTACTCTAGTTTTTACCCTTTCTAAAACCTTTAATTGAACTTACAGTGAGCTTTTAAAAGCTTCAGAAGAATAGAGGGCTTTCAGACATTTTTCTGGTTTTCCTTTCCAAGCATTGAGTTGTTCACTTTTATTCTAAGAGCCATTCAATTTGGTAAATCTCTTCACAAATACTAAAAAGAAATGTTTTATACCTTCTACAAGCACAAGAATTCTCAGGTAGTAAGCAAACAATGGCAATATTCTTAGAAATGATCGTGAGAGGAAGTAAATGTTACCATTAAATCTCATCTCTTTCTGAGAAAATGAGTCATCAGAAGATGAAACAAAAAATGTCAAAGGTAAAGGAGAGATCCACAGAATGATCTAATCAAATCTAATTCCTCAAGTAAGTGCCATCAACCTTTCTCAAGTCACATCCTAAAGGTCATTCATCTTCTGATGGACTTAGATTTTCAGAGTGTGGATGGGGGAAATGTGAGAGAGGGGGGATTGTCTGATGACTAAGGCCAACTCATTCAGGTGGGATGAAGCAGGTGGTAGACATTTAGCTCTTCTGGTTGATGGAGAAAGCCATTGCTTCTCATGAAGCCCAGGGAAGGGATATTATTACCATGGTAATTCTTGAGACAGGAAGGAGGAGACAGCTTTCCACTTTGTGCTTTGAAAAAATGCAATTGAAGTGGCAAGATAGATAACACCTACACACACACACAGATGTTGTTTTTTTGGCACTGGTGGCTAGAGCCAGGCTGAAGGCAACTAAAAAGTGGCTCTTGTGTCACTCTTGGTTCTAAAAAATGTAGATTATTGACTCCTGTCCATACTTAAAAGAGTTTTTAAGAAATGTTACTTTACAGAGTTTATGGGGATAAACTTTAACCTTTACAAGTTGAGAGAGACTTTACATCTCAGCTTTCCTGGATCGATTTTATTTCTACTTATATGATAAGATAATGAAATTGTTCACATGAACAATTAAGTCATGACAATTGTCTCCAAATATTAGGGTCTAGATTTTCCATTATTTCAGAAAAAAAAAGGGAGACAAGTTAGCAGGTGATCCCGACATGAACAACACGTGTTTAGGTATAGTTCTACAACACCGAACCAAATGTACATTTTTAGTTCAAAATGCATAATGGCAAGTTGAAAAAAGGTCACTTTTTGCAATCTAAAATATTTTAAGTCTTCTTCGTGTATTAAAATGTAGACGCTAACACTTTTCTTCAGACCTAAGCTATTACAATAGTTCTTGAAAAACACACTTCCTGAGACTCATTTCATTCTGAGAGTTTTGCACAATCTGTGATCACTAGTGATTTAATACATGCAAGAGTTGTTGTTTTTTAATTGCCTGCAAATTTAAATTAAGCCATGATCCTGAAATCAAAGATTATCATCACCTTGATCACTAAAATCACCAAAAATAGAACAGCTATCTATGGCCATTTTCATGTGATTATGGTAAACAGCTCTGCTGTTAGATTGTTTATGACCACTACTACATAGTCAATATTCTTGGTTGTGGGAAAAAAAGCTAAACCACCTTTGCTAACCTTAGGAACTTAACTTGTGACTTAAGCTCAATATAACCTTCATAGAATAACCAGCACCTCTATGATCAACAGCAGAAAACAAGCATGTTTTCTTACAATAAATATTAGCCAAAGATATTCATGCTTCTGTTCTTCAGATGACTATGTCAGTTTAATCTAATTTTAGTTTAAAGATTCATTCATCTCTAGTTCTGCATCAGAGACAAAAATTACTTTATTTGATGAACTATGAGGACTTGTAAGAATTCTTCCATATATCTTAATATTCAATTCTATTAGAAAGAAACCATAACCTCAAGTAAATTGTCTCAAATTGGAATGGTCAAAACAAAAATGTTAATACCCGAATAGAATTTGGTATGTTACATAAGTATGTGCAATCATCTAAAATTAAAACTAATCACTTTGTATCAGAAGCAGTAATAAGAGCCAAAGCTCTGCATCATTGTTCTCCAGTGAAGCATGAATAATTCATGATTCAGGTAAGCTTTCCATCTCCCCTGCATCTTCCACAAGGTTTTACCAATTTCATTATTCAAATTGGATCTCTTTAGAGTACTGTAGCCATGCTAGAACTGAAACGATACTAGGCATCAAACTCTCTGATATTATTTGTAGATCTGTCATTCACACAAAGCAGAGTATGACCTGGCCTTATAGAACAAAGCAAGATCCCAGGGCATATGGCCCTGGGTTTTAGAACTTCCTGCTGCACTTGGATCTGGCCTGGTTCTTCTCCATACTTTCAAATACTTTGCCTGAATTAAAATATTTTCTCATTCAAAGGTCTCTGGTCCCCTCTATTCTTTCCAGAAAGCTACCTATAGTGGAAAATTAAAATTATAATCTTTTACAGCTGAAAACTCTTCTTTAAATAGCACTTTTTACTTCACTTAAATGCCCCTATCAGTAGTGTCCCTGGTTTCATCCGTCACATGTATTCATTCTGCAAACATTTACTGAGCTCCTATTATGGGTATTAAAGACAGAAAATTCAAACTCTGCCTTCGGGGAGATGACAGATGAAGTGGGCCGAACATTAATATACCAGTGGCAAAAGGTACTATCCCACAAAAACAGTTTAGATGTGAAGTTTTCTCAGAGAGGGAACACTTTCACTTCTTAAAAGATGAGTAGGATGCCGGGCTCAGCCTGCAATCCCAGCACTTTGGGAGGCCAAGGTGAGTGGAATACCTGAGCCCAAGGGTTCGAGACCCACCTAGGCAACTTGGCAAGACCTCGTCTCTGCAATAAATCAAAAAATCAGCCGGGCGTGGTAGTGCATGCCTGTAATTACGGCTACTGGGAAGGCTGTGGAGGAAGGATCGCCGGAGCCCAGCAGGTCGAGGCTGCGGTGGCCGGGAGCGGCCACTGCACTCCAGTCTGGGCGACAGAGTGAGACTCCAACTCAAAAAAAAAAAAAGATGAGTAGGAGTGTTGAGGTGATTGCAGAAGAGGGAGAATGAGGAAAAGAACTGTAGGAGAAGGGGATGAATATTTAAGAAGGTGAAGAGTTGTGAAAAAAAGATTTTAGGACAAGGTTTACAAAATCTAGTGTCTCCAGATACTGATATCAAGCAGTGTGGGTGAGAAAATGCAGTTGAGTGCAGGACCATAGGAATTAGTGGGCACTGAACTGACTGGTGAATGCAGGCCATTTCGAAACCTATAGTAGCTACATGGAGTATAGGTCCAGAGAGACCATATCTTCCTGACTTCTCAAAAGAATCCAGAAATCTAGATTTCATGTATTAATTTGAAATTTTTCATTGTTAGCAACTTTTAAAAAAAATATCAATCTGTGGACCAAATGATAGCACTGGAAAGTCTTAATATCTGGAAACTTTGAATATGTTACCTTACATGGCAAAAGGAATTTTGCATATATGATTAAGGATAGGGATCTTGAGAAGGAGAAATTTTCCTGGATTATCGGAGTAGACCCAGATGTAATCACAAGTGTCCTTGTAAGAGGAAAGCAGAGGAAGGTTTGATTACAGAAGAGAAGTAAGAGATGTGACATGGAAACAAGAAGTTAGAATGATGTGAAGGAGTGTTCACAAGCCAATGAATGCAGACAGTCTCTAGAAGCTAAAAAATGCAAGAAAATGAACTTTCCCTTGGGGCCTCTGGATGGAACTAGCCCTTCTAACACCTTGATTTTAGCCCAGTGAAAGTGATTTTGAACTTATGACCTCCAGAACTGAAAAAGAATAATTTTGTATTGTCATAAGCCATCAAATGTGTGATAAATTGTTACAGCAGCCAGAGGAAGCAACTTTTGCTCTAAGGCCACAGCTAGAGTTGAGTGTGTATTTGTGTGCCTATGTGGAAAATGGCTGAAATTAAACTAGAAAGGTGACCCTAGACTAGACTCTTGGGGTTATTCCTGTTACCTTATTTTGTAAAACATTCGGTTATATGTCATTCTCCCTTGTTAGACGGTGAGCTTCTTTGGAACAGGGGCTATGTCTTATTCTCTTTGTGTCTCCATTGCCTAGCAGAATGCTTGGCACATATTCTTTGCTTAATAAACAAATGAAATGCAAGGTAGGAATAGAGGCTGGAGCCAAATCACCAAGGACTTGCTTGTTATTGCCATGTTAAGAAATTAGAATTTTGTCCTGAAGGAGATGCAGAACAAATGAAACATAAGAGGGGCATGAGCAGTTTGTTTCCCAGAAATTGACACCTTAGAGGATGGTTTAGAAAAGCACAACTGAAACCAGTATACAGGTTGGAAAGCTGTTGCAGTAACATAGGAATCCTGTAAGCCATAACTAGATCAGTGGCAATGAAGATAAGAAGACTGATTAACTATTTGAGTTTAAGTTGACAAGACTTAGAGACAGATCCAATATTGGGAGATCAGGGAAAAGAGAAGCCTTGGTTGACTCTCAGATTTGTGGTGGCCAAAATAAGATGGAAAACAGGGAAGTTTGGGAAAGAAGAATTAGTTCATTTTTTGACCCATTGGGATTGTAGTTCCCGTGGGACTCCAAAATGAGATGTTTAGCTGATTACATTTTCTTGAGTTTAGCAGGGATGTTTGGGGGTAGAAATAGAGATTTTGTTAATCATCACTGTAGTTGAAGCATAACATCACACAAAGAATGTGCACAAATTGATAGAAGAAAAGAAGAGGAGAGAGGAGAGGAGAGAAAGGAAGGGAAAGGGAAGGGAAAGAAGGGGAGGGGGGAAGAGGAAGGGGAAAGGGGACACGGAAAGGGAAGGGAGAGGAAAAGGGTAAGGGACTACAGGCGCGCCCTACCATGCCTGGCTAATTTTTGATTTGTTGCAGAGATGAGGTCTTGCAAAGTTGCCCAGGTGGGTCTCGAACCCACAGGCTCAGGCAATCCACTCACCTCAGCCTTCCAAAGTGCTGGGATTACAGGCTGAGCCACCGAGCCTGGCTTAAACACTGGAGATTAATTGAGATAACAGACTGAAATTTGTCCAAGAAATTTAGCAATTGCAAGGATATAAATTCTCACCAAGTTGCCCAGGCTGGTTTCGAACCCCTGGACTCAGGCAATCCTCTTGCCTTGGCCTCCCAAAATGCTAGGATTACAAACTTGAGCCACCCCGCCCGGCCAAATGCCACTTTCAACACACCAGTTTCCTTATCAAGTCCTTCCATTTTTTTCCAGTTCCTTCACCATTAAAATAAAAAGCCTTGACTCCTACATCAGAGAAAAATAGATGTCATGTTGGCTGTTTTACTTGACTTATCTTCCCAAGTCCAACAATACTTTCCACCATTTTATCTATCACATACTTCTACAATATGTCATATCCCTTCTCCTTGACTCATAAACACTCAGGCTCATTCCCACATTTTCTCCATGTGGTCTCCTCACCTGTAATATTTTCCCCAAACTTCTCTTCAAAATTAGGTCATCCTTCATTTGGCTGAAGTTCCTTGACTAACCCTTTGAGCCCTTCCTTGACTAACCTGTCTCTGGATCACTTTACTCCACGTTGTTGTCCTTAGAATTATGCTATCTCTTAGTATTCTCTAACAGTTCATGTGTGCTAAACATGTCTTCTTAGATAAGGTCCCTTAGGATAGAAACCTTGCTTTATACCCCTAGATTTATACAGTGGTTTGTAAAATGTCAGGCACACAGTAGGTGCCTGAGAGTCAAATTAATATGATAGAAAGTACCTGAGTCAGGAGATCTCATTTTTTAAATTCAAGCTTTGCTTATCAGCTGATTTTTCTTTATTTAGGAACCAAAGAGCCTAGATCCATAATCACTCAGATTATTTTCACCTTCTGACGTCTGATTCTAGAGGATTTGAATTATCTTTCTTATTTTCCTAGATGCTGTGATAATAAAAATCATGCATGTCAGATTGTTTTGATTCTAAAATTCTATCACATAGTATGCACCATATTTAATAGAATAAAAACTAAATATTAAATGTATACTTTAATCATGAGTTAAGCTCAATGGAGGTTCTAATGTAGACATGCAATTATTATTTGCTAAATTCGTACCTTCATTAAGCAAATATTTATTGAGTCTATACTGAACTGTCAGGCACAGTTCTAGACTCTGTAGGACACAGTGATAAACAAGATAAACAAGCTCTTTGCTCTCTTGGATGTTACATTCTAGTGAAAATAGGCAGGTAACAAATAAATATATAATGTCAGGTGTCAGTAAGTACTGCAAAAATAAAATAAAATAAAACATGGAAAAGGGATAGAGAGTCTTTGGGGTAGTTTAGATGAGACAGTTATCTTAATTTCAATTTTTTACAGTAAAGATGTGGATATTCTTATAGGTATGAATGTAGACAAGTTTAGATGTAAACATGCAAATAGGTGTACAATAAAGGTAAATATAGGCATAAACATTTTAGATATAGCACTAATTATATTCCATATACTAAGCTAAGGTGTATCACAGTTTAATCTTCCCAGCAATCCTTTGAGATGGGTATTACTCCATTTCACAAATGAAAAAACAGTTTGAGAGGCTTCAAATAACTTGCTCAAGTAACTTAGCTATAAAGTGTCAATAGTTGAAACCAAGCTACATTTGCGTATCATATGCATAAGCAAACATATTATGTTGATTTTCTTGCATAAAAATATTCTAAATTAGAAGAAGGTAAATCATGTATTCTATTTACCAGAAAAAAATATATTCTCATTTTTAATATGTCTTAAAATATCAGAGGCCTTTTGTGTATTTAAGAATTATGATGAAATATTGCCATAAAAACAATAAAGTAGTTGAATATGAAGAGATCTTCAAGATATATGAAAAATCAAGATGTAAAACTGTTACATGTTGTGCTGTCATTTGTATATAAAAGTGGATGGATTTTTAATATGTTTGCACATACATAGGATATCTCTAGAAGAATATAAAAAGCTGGTAACAGTGGTTGCTGAGATAAGTAGGTGAGAGGCATACTTTTCACTGTATATACTTTTCATAATTGTTGAAACTTTTTCTATATGCATATGATGTTTATTTAAAAATAAACTTAGAATTTAAAAATGCAATAATTAATGTCAATGAGACACCTAGCTATTGACAGAATAATCTTGTGCAAATAGATTCTTTTCTTAACAAGTTATACGAATTTTCTATAAGAGAATTTTCATAACATATAGCCACACTGAAAATTGTATATAATAAGCATACAATAAGCATATGGTTCAATAATTGTTGAACCATATCCTCTTATAAACAAAGAACAAATGGACAATTGGACAATATGTGGAGAATGGGAAGTGAGCACACGATCTGAGCTAAAAACAGTAATTCTCCAGCAAACATCTAAAGAATGATAGAAGCCCAAAAGTTGCTTGTAAGTATAATGGAATAAAAATTTAGATGATTTTTTCAAATCTTTTCTACTAGATAGCACTTTCCCTTCAAACTTCCAAATATCCACTGAGAACCTGTACAGTAGCATATTCACAAGAAAGTGGTGGGAAGTAAATGAGAAAATATCAGAAATCTCTTTTTGTAAAGTTACAAGAATGTCAAATGCCAGTATTATCCTGTTATTGAATATATTTTACAGTGTGCCCCTTTGAGTCATAAAATGTACGTTTTTAGATATAATATGTATGTCTTCTAAAGAAGCTTTGCCTAATTCAAATTCATGCTTCTGCATTGCAATAGAAAGTGGAGTTCAGGGTACAACCTCAGTGTAATCCACTGGAAGTCAGACCTGTTATTAGCAATTCGTGGGTATCGCTACTTACTGTTCAACATAATTGCAGCTAAAAAAGCATTTATCTGGCAGTAAAACGTGTTTTATATATTACATGTGTCAGCTTGTTGTAGTTAGTCAGATCCGCAATTAACTCTCCTTTATAATAAGCTTTGGGGAAGGATGAGGGAGTACAGGTAATGAAATCATAACAGGTTGATGCTCTGGGTTATTTTGTGGGCTGGTTTGGCTCCAGGAAGAGAAAGGTGCCGGGCCAACACAAATTGAACACAATATTATCTTTGATCTCTGAGATTACTTAGAAAAAGATAACTGTGGTTTGACATACACTGGCCCTGCATCTATAGAAATGTTAGCTCTTCGCTGTGAAACTTCGCCACCGTGGTGAGGCTGCCATACAGTTGCCTCCCTTTCTGATGAAGCAGGTAGATCATTGAGATGTCTGCCTATACAGCATAGTGTACACATTTAGAGCAGAAAATTTCTCAGCATACAACTAATCTAATTGGATGGAAATGAGGCTTTTTTGACCTTACCATCATTAGCACCCTGTTGCAACCAAACAACCCATATACCTTTGAATATTTTGCTGAGTTCTATGAATTATTAAGTGGAGACTGTCACGACTTACCCGATTAATAGTATACATTTTATTTTTAGGAAAGATTTTTTTTGTTAGTTTGCCACTTTGCATTAGTACATTAATATTAATAATTGTACATATTTTTAAAATGTGGTACCAACTTCCTTAGAAGTAAAATTGTACATATTAATGGGCACATGTGTTATTTTGATACATGCATGCAATGTGCAACAATCAAATGAAGATAATTGGGATACCCATGACCTCAAACATTCATCTCTTTGTGTTAAGAACATTCCAAATCTTCTCTTTTAGCTATTTTGAAATATGCGAAATTATTGATAATGATAGTCACTGTACTATGTGAATGAACCCTAGAATTTATTCCTTCTATCTTAATTAATCAAATGGGTATCTCTCCAGCTTTCCCAGCCTCTGGTAATCACCATTATACTCTCTACCTCCATGAAATCAATTTTTTTTTTATTTATAGCTCCCATATATAAGTGTGAGCATACAATATTTGTCTTTCTATGCCTGACTTATTTCATTTAATATAATGGCCTCCAGGCTCATTCATGTTGCTACAAATGACAGGATTTCATTTTTTATGGCTAAATAATATTTCATTTTGTATCTGTATCACATTTTTTCTTTATGCATTCCTCGGTTGATGGGCACTTAGGTTGATTCCATATCTTGGCTACCATGAATAGTCCAGTGATAAACATGGGAGTGCAGTTATCTCTTTAATATATTTATTTTCTTTCTTCTGGATATATACCCAGCAGCAGGATTGTTGGATCATATGGTAGTTCTATTTTTAGTTTATTTATTTATTTTTATTTTAGATTTGGGAGGTACACATGCATGTTTGCTACATGGACGTATTGTGTAGTGGTCGGGATTGGGTCTCAGGTAGCCCATTCCCCAGATAGTGAACATTGTACCATGTAGATAGTTTCTGAACCTAACTTCTGCTTCCCCTTTATTGGTGTCCCTAGTGTCTATTATTTCCACATTTGTGACCATTTAGTTTCCACATATGAGTGAGAACATGCGGTGTTTAGTTTTCTGAGTCAATTTACTTAGGATGATATTCTCTAGCTCCATCCATGTTGCTACAAAGGACATGATTTTACTCATTTTTTATGACTGTGTAATATTACATGGTGTATATATACCGCATTTTTATTATCCACTGATCGGTTGATGGGCATTTAGGTTGATTCCTCATCTTTGCAATTGTGAATTGTGAGGTGATGAGCATGCAGGCACAGGTGTCTTTTTAATATAATGACCTCTGTTCCTTAAGGTAGATGATACCTAGTAGTGGGATTGCTGGATGAAATGATAGATCTACTTTTAGTTCTTTGTCTCTTTTCTCTGCATCCATGCCAGCATCTATAGTTTTTAAATGTTTTTTAAATAATGGTCATTCTGACTGGTGTAAGGTGGTAACTCATTGTGGTTTTAATTTGCATTTCCCTAATTATGAGTGATGTGGAGCATTTTTTCATGTATTTGTTGGTCATTTGTATATCTTCTTTTGAGAGATGTCTGTTCATGCCGTTTGACCACTTTTTAATGGGGTTATTTGCTTTTTTCTTGCTGATTTGTTTGAGCTCTTTGTACATTCTGGATATCAGTCCTTTGTCAGATGAGTAGTTTGCAAATATCTTCTCCCATTCTATAGGTTGTTTATTTACTCTGTTGATTATTTCTTTTGCTGCACAAAAGCTGTTTAACTTAATTAAGTCTCACTTATTTATTTTTGTTTTAGTTACCTTTGCTTTTGGGATTTTAGCCATAAATTCTTTGCCTAGACCAATGTCCTGAAGAGTTTTTCCTAGGTTTTCACCTAGGATTTCTATGGTTTCAGGTATTACATATATTTAAGTCTTTAATCCATCTTGAGTTAAGTTTCGTATATGGGGACAGATAGGGATGAAGTTTCTTTTTTCTGCATGTAGCTATCCAATTTTCCCAGCACCATTTGTTGAATAGGATGTCTTTTCCCCCAGTGTATGTTTTTGTCTGCTTTGTCAAAGATCAGTTGGTTGTGGATATTTGGGTTTCACTCTGTATTCTCTCTTCTGTTCCATTGGTCCATGTGTCTGCTCCTGTACCAGTACCATGCTGTTTTGGTTACTACAGCCTTAGAGTATAATTTGAAGTCATGTAATGTGATGACTTAAACTTTACTCTTTTTGCTTGGGATTGCTTTTGTTATTCTGGTTCTTTTTTAGTTCCATGTGAATTTTAGGATTGTTTTCTCCTAATTCTGTGAAAAATGATATTGGTAGTTTGATAGGGTTTGCATTGAATCTGTAGATTAATTTAGGTAATATGGTCATTTTAATAATGTTGATTCTTCCAATCCATGAGTATGGTATGTTTCTCCATTCGTTTGTGTCTTATATTTCTTTCACCAGAGTTTTGTAGTTCTCCTTGTAGAGATCTTTCACCTACTTGGTTAAGTATATTCCTAGGTATTTTAGCTTTTTGGCTGCTATTGTAAATATAATTGAGTTATTGATTTGATTCTCAGCCTGGTCATTATTGGTGTATAGCAGTGCTACTGATTTGAGTGTGTTGATTCTATATTCTGAAACTACCAAATTCATTTACCAGGGGTCTTTTGGAGGAATCTTTAGGATTCTCTACATATAAGATCATATTGTCAGCATACAGAGATAGTTTGATTTCTTATCTTCTCATTTGGATACCCTTTATTTCTTTTTTCTTGTCAAATTGCTCTGGCTAAGACTTCCAGTGAAGTCCATGTTGAATAGAAGTGGTAAAAGTGTGCATCCTTGCCTTGTTCCAGTTTTTTTCTCCATTCAATATGACATTGGCTATGGGTTTGTCATATACAACTTTCATTATTTTGAGGAATGTTACCTCTTTGCCTATTTTGCTGAGGATTTTTATCATGAAAGATGCTGGATTTTATCAAATGCTTTTTGTGAGTCTATTGAAATGATCATATTGTTTTTGTTTTTAATTTTGTTTATGAGGTGGATCACATTTATTGACTTGCATATGTTGAACCACCCTTGCATTTCTGGGATAAAACCTACTTGGTCATGGTGTATTACTTTTTTTCATGTGCTGTTGAATGTGGTTTACTAATATTTTAGTGAGGATGTTTTCATCTATGTTCATACGTGATATTGGTTTGTAGTTTTCTTTTTATGTTGTGTCTTCTCTTGTCTTTGGTATCAGAGTGATAGTGGCCTCATAGGATTAATTAGGGAGGATTCTCTCCTCTTCAATATTCTAGAATAGCTTTAGTAAACTTGGTACCATTTCTTCTTTGAAGTTCTGGCAGAATTCAGCTGTGAGTCCATGAAGTCTTGGACTTTTTTAAATTGGGAAACTTCTAATTGCTTTTTCAACCTTGCTACTTGCTACTGGTCTGTTCAGGGTTTCTATTTCTTCCTGATTCAAGGTTAAGGGATTATATGTGTCCGGGTATCATGCATTTCTTCTAGATTGTCTAGTTTGTTTGCATAGAGGTGTTCATAATAGTCTTAAATGATCTTTTACATTTCCATCATATCAGTTGAAATATCTTCATTTTTATGTCTGACTGAGCTAATTTGAGTCTTTTCTCTTTGTTTCTTAATTAATCTAGCTAGTGATCTATCAATTTTGTTTTATTTTCAAAGAACCAAATTTTTGTTTCATTGTTCCTTTGTATTTTTTTATTTTTAATTTCAATTTCAGTTAGTTCTACTCTGATCTTTGTTATTTATTTTCTTCTGCTCTCTTTGGTTTGGTTTGTTCTTGTTTTTCTAGTTTCTTGAGGTATGATGTTAGGTTATCAATATGCAATCTTTCAGTCTTATTAATGTAGGTTTTAAGCACTATACTTTTTCCTCTGAGCACAGCTTTGGCTGTGTCCCAGAGGTTTTAATAGTTTTTTTCACTGTTGTCCTTTGTTTTAAGGAATTTTAAGATTTCTATCTTGATTTCACTGTTGACCCAAGGATTATTCAGCAGCAAACTGTTTAACTTTCATGTGCTTGTGTGGTTTCATGAACTCTTTTTGGAGTTAATTTTTAGTTTTATTCCACTATGGTCTGAAAATTTGCTTGATATGATTTCAGTTTTTAAAAAATTTGTTTAGAACTGATTTGTGGCCTTTCATATATGATCTATCTTGGAGAATGTTCTACGAGCAGATGAGAAAAAAATGTATACTCTGTAGTTTGGGACTGGAATGTTCTATAGATGTCTGTTAGTTCCAGTCCCTCTAGAGTCCTGTTTAACTCCAATGTTTCTTTGTTGACTTTCTGCCTTGATGATCTGTTCATTGCTGTCATTAAAGTGTTGAAGTTTCCCACTATCGCTACCACTTTTTTTTTAGGTCTAGTGGTATTTGTTTTATAAAGGTGAGGGCTCTGGTGTAAAGCATATATTTATTTAAAAATTTTATGTCTTCTCATTGGATTGATCCCTTTATTATTATATAATATCCATCTTTGCCTCTTTTTTTACTGTTGTTAATTTAAAGTCTGTTTATCTGATAAGAGAATGACTACTCCTAGTCATTTTTGGTTTCCATTTGTGTGGAATATTTTTCCCCACTCTTTTACCTTGAGTCTACAGGAGTCTTTATGAGTTAGGTAGGTCTCTTGAAGGCAGCAGATTTTGGGGTTGTATTTTTTTAAATTCATTCTGCCAGTCTATATCTTTTTAGTGGGGCATTGAGAGCATTTACATTCAGAGTTAATAATAACCTGTAAGGCATTAGTCTATTCATTATACTGGTTGTTATCTGGCTGCTTTCTTTCTTTATTTTCTCCATTGTGCTGGTGTCCCATAAGGTCTTTGAACTTTATGATTTCCAGCATTTCTCTACTGGTGTATTTTGACCTTTTGTTTCAGTATTTAGAACTCCTTTGAGTATTTCTTGTAAAGCCAGTCTAGTAGTGACAAATTCCCTCAGCATTTGCTTGTCTATAAAAGACTTCATTTCTTCTTTATTTATGAAACTTAGTTTTAAAGGACACAAAATCCATGGCTGACTGTTATTCTGTTTGAGGAGATTGAAGATGGGGCCCCAGTCCTTTCTGGCTTGTAGGGTTTTTTCAGAGAAGCTTGCTGTTAGTTTGATAGGTCTACCTTTGTAAGTTATTTGATGCCTTTGTCTTCTGTCTATAAAATTCTTTCATTTACTTTAACTTTGCATAGCCAAATTATTCTATGACTTGTGGATGACCTTTTTGCAGTGAATCTTCTGGGGGGTTTTGTATCTGATGTTTAAATCTTTGCCAAGGCCAAGAAAATTTTCCTCCATTATTCCCTCAAGTGGGTTTTCCAAACCTGCTGCTTTCTTTTCTTCCTCAGGAACACCTATGATTCTTAGGTTTGAACATTTTACATAATCCCACATTTCTTGGAGTCTTTGTTCCATTCTCTAGATTCATTTTTCCTTGTTGTTGTCTGGTTGGGTTAATTCAAATGCTTTATCTTCAGGTTCTGTGATCCTTTCTTCTACTTGTTCTAGTCTATTATTAAAATTTTCCACTGCTTTTTTGGTGTGCTTCCCTGAATGCTTCTTTCATTTCCAGAATTTCAGCTATTTTTGTTAGGGTGTCTATCTCTTTAGAAAAATTTTCATTCATGTCCAGAATAGTTTTTTTAATTTCTTGATTTTGAATTTTCTCCTGAAATTCACTGATAATTTTATAATCTACCTTTTACATTTTATGTCTGGAATTTCAAAAATTTCATTTTGGATAGGGTTCATTGTTGAGGAATTGCTGTGGTCATTTGTGGGTGTTGGAGAACTCTTTTTTTTTTTTTTCATGTTGTCAGAATTATTTTTCTGGTTTCTTCTCATTGGGACAGATGATTTCTTATTTGAGGTTGGCAGGGGGCTGACACAGGTACTGTAGGGTTTCCTTGGTTATAAATAGTCTTGGTGTGGTGAGTTTCACAAATTGTTACCTGTGGCAGGCCTGTGCTGTGTACCTGCACTGACTCCAGTGTTCTGAGTGGTAGAGTAGTCTGCAAATTCTTGTTAGCTGGCTTGGGATCAAGCTTTTCCCAAAGTTAAGGTATTGTATTTGATTTGGTGGGCTGTACTGTTGACCGCCAGTCAGCAAGTGGTGCTTGTAGAAGAAAGCCAGATGCGATAGTGGCTGTAAGGTTTCTCTTTGGGGTGTGTTGCTCCAAGAAGTACTCTGCCAGGCAAGGCTGAGGTCAGAGATCTGAGGATTTCCCAAATTCTCTGTTTTGAGCCTTCAGGAGGAGTAAAAGAAAAGGAGCTGAAGCACCCTGCAAGTGTGAACTCTTAGCTACCCCAGTGGGGATTAGGAGGAAGTCCCAAACCACTGGGGTAATGCTGTTGTGCAGAGCAGGCCCAGAAGACATCTCAAGGAGAGTGAGACATTACTATGGCAACACGTCCCTCCCAGCTCAGGACTTGGCCTCAGGCAATCTGCAATCTGAATGTCAAGGTGCAGCCAGACCTAGGGCCTCAGGTATTTTCTGGCAACCTGCTCAGCCAAAGACTGTTTGCAGCCACAGTGTTCACTGTGGGGCCTGTTCTCTACCAGGCTGGCTGGAAAGCAGCCACTCTACCCTGCAAGGCTTGAGTTCCTGGGAAATGGCAGCTGGTGCTGCTCAAGGCTTTTTTCCTGCACCACTCCACAACAGAGCACAGCTGTGGGGGAGACAGTTTCCCACGAGGGGTTGGGATCTCACAAGGTTTAGGGGTTCTGCAAGTTTGCAGCAGGAGCACAGAACTCCTGAATTCTAGTCACACCTTCCACACTGCATCTGGAGGCTGTGGTGGACTGTGGTAGTACAGGCAAGAGTCTGGTCAGTTCCAGCACAGGTTGGTGGGCTTTTTTTTCCTTCTTTGCTCTAAGTGGTTATCACTCCTTTGGAGACTCATGGGGTGTGATGCTGGATCTGTTCCACCCTGGGTGCTCAGGAACTCTCTATGTTTGTTTACTCTGTAGGAGAAATTCACTCAAGCTGCCTCATGTTGGTCAGCTTAATCCCTTCTCCACTTTTGAGTTTTTTGAGGAAACTCCATACTATTTTTCATATGGTTATATTAATTTGCATTCCCAACAACATTGTATGAATGTTCCCCTTTCTCCACATCCTCACCAGCATGTTACTTTTTGCCTTTTTGATAATATCTATCTTAGGGTGAGATTATGTTTAATTTTGTTTTTTATTTGCATTTTCTTGATGATTACTGATGTGTTGAGCATTTTTTTATATATCTGTTGCTCATTTGTATGTCTTCTTTTGTGAAATGTTTATTCAGATCAATTGCTCATTTTTAAATTGGATTACTTGATTCCCCCCCCCCATTGTTGAGTTGTTTGCATTCCTATGTATTCAGTTATTAATCTCTTATTGAATGGATAACTTGCAAACATTTTCTCCCATCACTCTGTTGATTGTTTCTTTTGTGGAGTAGAAGCCTTTTATCTTGATGTAATCCATTTGTCTATTTTTGCTTCTGTTTCTTGTGCTTTTGAGGACCTTTCCACAAAAATAAGTGCCCAGACCAATGTCCTGAAACATTTCTCCTATGTCTTCTTCAGGTAGTTTCACAGTTTCAAGTCTTACATTTAAGCCTTCAATCTGTTTTAATTTGACTTGTATATATGGTGAGTGATTGAGGTCTAGTTTTATTCCTTTGCATATGAATATCCTGTTTGTCCAGCACCATTTCTTGAAGAAATTGCCCTTTCCCAAATGTATAACCATGGTGATTTTGTTGAGAATGGGTTGACTGTAAATGCATGGAGTTATTTCTGGGTTCTCTATCTTGTTCCATTAAGCTATGTGTCTATTTTTATACAAGTGCCATACTGTTCTGGTTACTATAGCTTTGTAGTATATTTTGAAGTCAGGTAGTCTGATACCTCCAGGGTTTTTTTTGTTTGTTTTTTATTTTTTAACTTTAAATTTTTTTTATTTTAAAATTGTGGGGTACAATTCAGGGTTAGGGTATACAAATATTCATTGTGCGATACCTCCAGTTTTGTTCCTTGTGATTAAGATTACTTTCACTATTCAGGATCTTTTGTGATTCCAAACAAATTTCAGGATTGTTCTTTCTCTGTGAAAAATATCATTGGTACTTTGATAGGGATTAAATTGAATCTGGAAATCACTTGAGTTGTATGGACATGTTAACAATATTACTTCTTCCAATCTATGAACATAGGATATCGCTCCATATTTTTATTGGTTTTATAGTTTCCATCATAGAGATCTTTCACTTCTTTGGCTCAATTTATTTTTAGTGTTTTGGGGTTTTTTTGTGTTCTTTTTCTGTATCTATTATAAATGAGAATTCTTTCTTGATTTATTTTTCAGATTGTTCTTTGTCAGCATATAGTAATGCCACTGATTTTTGTATGTTGATTTTATATTCTTCAATTTTATTGAATTTGATTAGTTCTAAGGGCTTTTTTGGTAAACACTTTAGGTTTTTCTAAATATAAGATCATGACATTTGCAAACTAGATCAATTTGACTTCTTTTCCAATTTAGATGTTCTTTATTTCTTTCTCTTGCTTAATTTCTCTGGCTAAGATTTTCAATACTATGTTGAGTAAAAGTGGGCATCCTTGTCTTGTTTGATATCTTAGGAAAAAAGCTTTCCATTTTTTTCTTGTTTAGTATGATATTAGTTGTGGGTTTGTTATATATAGCCTTTATGATTTTGTAATATGTTTCTTCTACAGCCTGTTTGTTAAGAGTTTTTATCATAAAGAGATACTGAATTTTTTTTGATACTTTTTGTATGTGTCTGTTGAGATATCTTTATTCGGTTATGGTTTCTGTCCTTTATTCTGTTGTTGTGGTTTATCACATTTATTGATTTGTGTAAGGTGAAACATACTTGCATCTCTGGGACAAAGCCTACTCAATCATGATGTATTATGTTTTTGATGTGCTGTTGAATTTGGTTTGCTAGTATTTTGTTAAGGATTTTCACATCTATGTTCATCAGGGATATTGGCCTGTAGTTTTCTTTTCCTTTTTCCTTTTTTTCATCCTTGTCTGGTTTTGTTATCAGAATAATGCTTTCCTTTGCTTGCCTCATAGATTGAGTTAGGAAGAATTCCCTCCTTTTTAGGTTTTTGTTTTTTGTTTTGTAATAGCTAGCGAAGAACTGGTGTTAGTTATTATTTACTAGGTTGGTAGAATTCATCAGTAAAGCCATTTGGTCCTGAGCTTTTCATTGTGGGGAGAGTTTTATTACTGATTATCATTCATTATTGACCTGTTCAGATTTTCTGTCTCTTCTTGGTTCAATTTTGTGGTTGTATGTGTCTAAAAAATTGTCCAATTCCTCTAAGTTTTCTAATTTGTTGCCATATAGTTGTTTATGCTAGTCTCTAATGATTTTTTGTATTTCTGTGATATTTATTGTAATGTCTCCTTTTACATTTCTGATTTTATTTTTTGGATATTGTTTTTTTGTTTTTTCGTTTAGCTAACAATTGATTTTATTTACCTTTCCAAAGAACCAACTTTTTGTTTTGTTAATCTTTGATATTTTATTTTGTCTCTATTTCATTTAGTTTTGTGCTGATCTTTATTATTACCTTCATTCTACTAATTTTGGGTTTGGTTTATTCTTGCTTTTCTTGTTCCTTAAGGTGCATCATTAGGTTGTTTATTTAAATCTTTCTATTTTTTTGATGTGGGCATTGATTGTTATAAACTTCCCTCTTAGTATTGCTTTTGCTGTATCCCATGGGTTTGGGTGTGTTGTATTTCAGTTGTCATGTGTTTCAAGAATTTATTTTTACCTTAGCAGAAAAATTCAGATCCACAAGATAAAATCAGAATTATACGACATAGAAGACAAGTATATCATAGAAAGGATCCACAAGACCAAAAGCTGGTTCTTTGAAAGAATACATAAGATTGATGGTCCCCTGGCCAGATCAACATTTAAAAAAGTGAGAGAAAGCCTGGATAAGCACAGTTAGAAATGCAAAAGGCAAAGTCACAACTGACCCTGAAGAAAGCCAAAAGAATATCAGAGATTATTATAAAAACCTGTATGCAGATGAACTAGAAAATCTAAAGAAAATGGAGCACTTTCTGACATCACACAACCTCTCAAGGTTGAAACAAGAAGAAATTGAAACTCTAAACAGACCGATAACAATTCAGGAAATCAACTCAATCATAAAAAATCCACCTACCAAAAAAAAGCCCCAGATCCAATGACTTCCCAGCTGACTTCTACAAGATATATAAGGGGAAGCTAATACCCATCTTATTGAAAGTATTCCAGGCAATTGAGAATGATGGAATGCTCCTCAACTCATTTTATGAAGCTGACATCATACAGATACCCAAACCTGGCAAAGACCCAACAAGGAAAGATAATTACAGGCCAATTCTTCTTGATAAACATAGACGCAAAATCCTAAACAAGATTCTTACAAATCAGACCCAACAGCACAACTCAAGGATCATCTACCATGACCAAGTAGGCTTTGTTCCTGGGATGCAGGGCTGGTTCAACATTTGAAGACCATAAACATAATTTAGCACATCAACAGATGTAAAGCCAAAAATCACATGATTATATCCTTAGATGCAGAAAAAGCATCTGACAAAATCCAGCATCTCGTCTTGATAAAAACTCTTGAGCACCTAGGCATAGAAGGAACATTCCTCAAAACAGTAAGATCTATGATAAGCCTACAGCCAATAATTTGCTCAATGGGCAGAAATTGGAAGCAATCCCCCTGAGAATGGGAATTAGACAAGTATGCCTACTTTCACTCCTCCTGTTCAACATGGCATTGGAAGTCCTAGCTAGAGCAATCAGGCAAAAGAAGGAAATTAGGGGTATTCAAATAGGAAAAGAGAAAATCAAGCTATCCCTCTCTGCAGATGATATGATCCTATATCTTGAAAGCCCTAGGGACTTTGTCAAAAGCCTCCTCACACTGATAACCAACTTCAGTAAAGTCTTGGGGTACAAAATTAGTGTGGAAAAGACAGTTGCATTTCTATACACCAGCAACAAGCAGACAGAGTGCCAAATAAAAAGCACAATCCCATTCACAATAGCCACAAAAAATGAAATACCTTGGCATCCACTATGCTTATAACCAGAGAAGTGAAAGACTCTTACAATGAGAACTACAAAATGCTATTCAAAGAAATCATTGATGACACAAACAAATGAAAAAACATTCCAGGCTCATGAATTGAAAGCATCATTGTCAAGATGTCCATCCTACCCAAGGCAATCTACAGATTCAGTGCAATACCCAGCAAATTACCAACGTCATTTTTCTCAGACCTGGAAATGACAAAAAAGAGCACAAATAACCTGAACAATCCTTAGCAAAAGGGACAAAGTGGGAGGTATCACACTTCCAGACTTTAAACTTTCCTACAAGTCTACAGTAACCAAAACAGCCTGGTACTAGTAAAAGAATAGACACATAGACCAATGGAATAAGACAGATTATGAAAGCAACAACTCAATCTCTCAACCAACTCATTTTTTTTTTTTTTTGGAGATGTGGAGTACAGTTCAGGGTTAGGTATACAAATATACCAACTCATCTTTGACAAAGTCACCAGTAATAACCACTGGAGAAAGGAGACCATATTTAGCAAATGGTGCTTGGAAAACTGGCTGACCCCATGAAGTAGAAGGAAGCAGGACCCCTCCCTATTGCCATATACAAAAATCAACTCAAAATGGTCAAAAACCTAAAAATCAAAGTTCAAACTATAAGAATCCTGGAAGAAAACGTAGTAAATACTCTTATGCTCATTGGAATAGGCAGCCAATTCTTGATCAAATCCCCAAAAGCGAATGCCATAAAAACTAATATAGACAAGTGGGACCTCATCAGACTGAAAATCTTTTGCACATCCATCCAGAGAAAATGGGAAAAAATATTTGTTAATTATATATCTGACAAAGACCTAACATCCAGGATCTACAAGGAACTCAAACAAGCTGATAGAAAAAAAAACCAAAAAACAACACCTAGCAATTCTATTAAAAAGTGACTTGAATAGACACTTTTCAAAAGAAGATATACAAGCAGCCAGCAGGCACATGAAAAACTGCCCAACCTCACTAATCACGAAGGAATGAAAATCAAAACCACAATGAGATACCCCCTAACTCCAGTAAGGATGATCCTCATCAACAAATCAAAAATCAACAGATGCTGACAAGGATGTGGAGAAAAGGGAAAGCTTCTACACTGTTGGTGGGAGTGCAGGTTAGTTCAATCTCTATGGAAAGCAGTGTGTCATTTGCTAATAAACTAAAATTGACTTTCCATATGATCCAGCAATCCCTCTCCTGGGATATACCCAGAGGAAAGAAATCATTTTGCCAAAAAGATACTTGCACACTCATAGCTGCTCTATTCACAATAGCAAAAACATGGAACCAACCCTACTGTCCATCAAAAGTGGACTGGATAAAGAAAATGTGGTACACATACGATGAATATTATTATGCAGCCATAAAGATGAACAAAATCATGGTCTTCACAGCAAAATTGGATGAAGTTGGAGACCATCACACTTAGTTATCTATCACAGAAACAAATAACTGAACACAAAATATTCTTACTCAGAAGTGGGATCTGAACATAAATCACATTAGCACAAGGGAGGAATCGGCAGTCTCTGGACACTTCCAGGGAAGTGGAAGGAATGTAGCATCACAAAAGGTACCTGGTCCTAAATTAGGGGAAGTGAGAGCCAGATGGATGTCCAAACTTCATCTGCACGCAGCCTGTTTGTATAGCTAATCCTGACTTGTACCCCACATATTTATAATAAAATTAAGTAAATATTTTTAAAGAATTTATTTTTAATTTTCTTCTTAATTTTTTTATTGACCCAATGGTCATTTAGGAGCATGTTATTTAGTCTCCATGTATTTTTAGTTTGAAAAGTTCTTGTCAATTTCTACTTTCATTCCATTGTGATCTGAGAAGATACTTGATATAATTTTGATTTTTTAATATTTGTTGAGACTTGTTTTGTGGCTTAGCATGTGATCTATCCTAGAGAATGTTCCAAGTGCTGTTTAGAAGAATATGTATTCTACAAATATTGGATAAAATGTTCTGTAATTATCTGTTAGGTCAATTTGTTCTATAGTGCTGTTGAAATCTGCTGTTTGTTTGTTGATTTTCTACCTAGATGATCTGTCCAAAGTTTGTGTTGAAGCATCCAACTATTGTTGTGTTGGAGTCTACCTCTTTTTAGCTCTAATAATATTTGCTTTAGATGTCTTGGCATTCCAGTGTTGGGTACATATTTATTTACAGTTGTTATATCCTCTTGCTGCATTAATCTCTGTATCGTTCTATAATGACCTTCTTTGTCCTTTTTACGTTGTTTTTTTTTCTAACTTAAAGTCCATTTTGTCAAATATATTCCAGCAGGCTTTTGATTTCCATTTGTGTGTGATGTTTTTGCCATCCTTCATTTTTAGTCTATATGCAACTTTACAGGTGAAGCGAGCTTCTTGTAGACAGCATATAGTTAGGGCTTGTTTTTGTTATCTATTAATCCAGTCTATATCGTTTAGCTGGAGAGTTTAAATTAAACCAAGGTTGTTATTGATAGGTAAGTACTTACTACTGTGATTTTGTTAATTGTTTTTTGATTGTTTTGAATATCTTTTCTTCCTTTCTTTCTCTCTCATTGTTTACCTTTGTGATTTGGTGGTTTTCTGTAGTAATGATATTTGATTCCTTTTTTTTTTCATTAGTGTATCTGCTCTTCCAGTGAGTTTTATACTTTGGTATGCTTTCGTGATGATGGATATCATTCTTTCACTTCTAGATATATGATTCCTTTAGCATTTCTTGTAGGACTGGCCTAGTGAATCCCCTCAGTTTTTGTTCGTCTGGGAAAAACTTTATTTATCCTTCATTTCCGAATGATAGCTTTGTTAGATATAGTATATATTAGTGGCACAGTGTTTGTTTGTTTGTTTGTTTCCCAGCACTTTGAATATATCATCTCATTTTCTCCCTGCCTGTAAAGTTTATGCTGAGAAATCTGCTATTAGTCTAATGGGAATTCTTTTATATGTTACTTGACGCTTTTTTCTTGCTGTTTTTAGAATTCTCTCTTTGCCTGACTTTTGGCAGTTTGATTAATGTGTCTTGGAGAAGATCTTTTTTAGTTAAATCTATTTGAGAATTTTTTAGCTTCCTCTATCTGGATATTTATATCTTTTCCAAGACTTGGGGAGTTTTCAGTTATTTTATTAAATCAATTTTTCTTGCCTTTTTTCATTTCTTCTTTGGGAACTCCCAAAATTTGCATATTTTTTCATTTGATGGTATCTCATATGTCACTAGGCTTTCTTCATTCTTTTGTATTCATTTTTCTTTTTTGTTATCTGACTGAGTTATTTCAAAAGACCTGTCCTGAAGTTCAGAAATTCTTTCCTTTGTTTAATCTAGTCTATTGTTAAAGCTGTCAATTATAGTTTTTATCTTATTCATTGAATTCTTCAATTTCAGGATTTCTGCTCAATTCTGTTTTATGATCTATCTCTCTGTTGAATTTCTCATTCAGATCATGACTTTTCCATGATTTCTTTGTATTGTTTATCTGCATTCTCTTGTATCTAGCTGGGTTTCCTTAAGTTCATTACTTTTAAGTCCTTTTCAGGCATTTCATAATTTTTTTTTCTTTGGGGCCAGTTACTAGAGAACTATTTTTTCCTTTGGAGGTATTGTGTTTCCTTGCCTTTTTGTGTTTCTTGTGTCCTTATGCTGATATCTGATCATCTTGTATAACTGTTACCTCTTCCAATTTTATGGAGTAACTTTCCTGTAGATGTATCTATAATGCCAGTTGGGCAGGGTACATAGGTTTTGATTCCAACTGGGCACCATAGTATAGTCTCCATATGATTAATTCAGCTATAATCAATGCCAGTAATGCCCATAAATTTCTTAGTGACTTGAGCTGTGATTGTTTGTAAAGGCTGTGTTGAGTCTTTGCTGGGGACAGGGAATGTTGGGCAGGCCTACCTTCAGGCTGGAAGTTAGCATATAGGCAGGCCAGTCTTTGGGCCCTTAGTAGAGCCCCCGAGCATTGATGGTAGCAGTGGCAGTTCAAACCGACCAGTTCTCAGGTCCCCTGGCAGTGAGCACAGGCACAGGTGGTAGCAGTGCCGAACCCTGGGTAGGCTGGTTCTTGCACCCCTGAGCAGCACATATGGGGGCTGGTGGTGTCAGCAGCAGACCAGGCAGGCAGGTTTCCAGGTCCCCTAGTGGGACACATTGGCACTGCACTGGCAGTATCTGTGGTGGGGGTGGGCAGGTAGGTCCCGAGTCCTTGGGTACATAGTGGCCCTGCTGGTGGAAGAGAGCCAGGTTACTGTCAGTGGTGGTGGCCCAGGGCAGAAGGCTCTGCGGCTCTGGAGAGCACATATTATGATTCTCTATACCCTGAGGAGCACCCTTTTCTGATGTGCTAAGTCACCTGTTTCTCAGGGTATAGAGTGTTGTATGGGCTTGGGCGCCAAGGTCACAGTCGCAGCTCTGGGTCCAGTCAGCGCTGTGATGCTGAAACCCTCTGAGTGGATGTGGGAGAATCTCTGTGGAGCCCCAGGAGCATGGGAATGTATGTGGCGCCCCAGGAGCATGGTGCTATTGGGCCCCAGGGCAGGATGTAGTCTGGTGTTGGCTCTGCTGTCCACGTGGCACCATCTTGCAATAGCTTTGGGACCTCAAGTGGGACCCTACATGATTTCCCTTTCTGGAACTATGTACTTGCAGGACCTCCAGATGACTGTCTACACTAGGCTCAGGGCCTGTGAGAGCTAGGGGCTCCAGGAAAGATCTTATTCATTTCTAATAATTGTTAATCATGTTGTGAGATTAAAAAAAAAAACTTGGAATTTAGGTCAAGAAAACCCAAGAGATTTATGTGACTCATTGACAAATGGTTAGAATGGAATATATCAGCAATTTTTCCATTAAAGTGGTTTAAAAACAGAGAAGAAACATATTGGAAAAAGATTCCCTTTGACAAAACATAAAGATGGGGATGAGAATAACAGAATTATAAAAAGATGTGCCTCTAAATTTGAAAATATGAAGGATCTGCAATTAGAGAGCTATATTAGTCATATATCTGGACCATATGTCTGAAACAAGAAATTCTCTGTCTGAATAAGGTGCCTGAAACAATCTAATGTCTTTAGGTAGGCCTGTTACCTGAATTATCATGTTTGAACAGAATCTTTTGATTCCAAGTTGCCTTTAAAGTCCTGTACAAATATATACTAGTGGTCAGGGAATTGCTTTTGCCTACCCACTCCAGTGTAACATGGTAATGTCCAGACATTTTCATACAAAGAAGGTTTGTTCAAGGAGAAAAAAAAGATACTTATAAAGAAGAGCAAACATTTTCCTCAAATCACTAGCCATTGTCACTCTGTCATCCCTGACTGAATAGATATCATCTCTTTTCTACCAGATGTAAGATAAAATGATAGTAAGAATATAAAGGGATAATGATAATATTGTTTTCTTCTTTGTACTGCAAAAAGAAAACATGCTTGCTCAGAGCAGATAATAGCATACTTGGAAATAGTAAGCATATACACCCCAAGTAGGAAACAGTAAGTGATAGTGTCAGCTCCACAATGTATGGGAAAGTCTATGTAGTTACAAGGGAAGACTATGTAGTTACAGGCAATTAGAATGGGCAGTGATTTATGTGGTCCAGATTTACAGACAAGGAAGCAGAGTATGAAAAGTTTGAGAGAGGTAGGAAACTGTGCCTTAAATCAAAGCAACAATTTAAAAGAATGCATATGGGCAAGAGTAAGCAAGGTATGTTCAGAAAACAGCAATGAGACTGATGATTATCTTGGATTGACTAGAGAAGGGGGAGAGGTGTTAATTTGGAAGAGGAATCGATACAAAACATAGAATCTGGATTTGTTCCTTGCGGCCATTAAATGCCCCAATGGAAGGTCAAGAGCAAGGGAAAATAAATTATGCATAAGCACAAAGCTTAGCTACATAAAAATTTCCTGAAATTTTAAATTTGTTACAAAAGCACTTTATTCAACCAAAGGTCACATCCTCATCTGGACATGGTTGAGAAAACTAGAAGTAAGCAAAAAAGCAACCTTTGAGTGTTTAGGGAGGAAAAAAATCACAAACTCTTACGCTAAGGTCACCCAGTTAACCATTAGAAAACTTTCTGGCTCTCGCTTAGCTTCTATTCACTCTTATTTGAGAGAAAATCCAATTTCCCTTTCCATTGCAGATTAGAAGCAAGAAATTAAAAGGGGTAGCTTCCAGATTCAGAAATTCTGATGGTTGTAATATGTGACAGCTGACAGTCTCACAATGAAGGAGGCAAAACACAAATATTAAAACCAGCCATGAATTAAGAGATATGGATAATTATTTATATGAAATTGAGATTAATTATCTCTGTAAAAAATTTTTCGTTGTTATTTTAATGCTTTGTTCCTATAACAGAAACTCACATTGTGCAATACTCCCCAAAGGAGTATAACTTTAAAATGTGCCATAAGGCCAATCTTTCTCTGATTTTTGACCAATTTCAGATGTCTTTTTTCTTATAATAGTTTCCCATTATAACATGTGGTTGTACTTAGACTAGACATGTCTAATATCTGCTTCAAGAGATCTGAATGAAGGCCATTGTACAACTACAATATCTTCCTTGTAAAGCTGTAATCACATATTTGCAGGGAAATAACAAAATTTTAAATAAAAATGTTTAAAGGCATATGTGGTCTAAGAAAGCATCTTTTTTTACCAGAAAGATTTCTTGCCAACACAATTCTCTTCTCATTGATTTCATAGCATACAAACTGGTCTAAGTGAACATATAAAAATGAAAATTGCTTCAAGGCTGAATATAATCCTGATATAGCAGTCATACTTTGTTGCCTTTCTGTATTAACCATTAAACCACAAGAAACTGACAGCCTTTTAAGATTTAGTCTAGAGTCTTGCATTTGTACCTTGGGCTGCCAGATTCATGTCCAAATGTGGCTGCAGAAACAGGTAAGGATAGTGTCATAGTGTGAGAATCCTGGGTTCCTCTCTGGGGTCAATTGTTATGATATCCCAAATTAACAAGAAACAATAATCGTAACCAAAGTATTGAATTTAAAACTCTTCAGTACCTCAGCTGGAATTTCTTCATCTATGGTTATTTATTAATTACTATACTTTTCAACCAAATACTAAGATTTATTTTAAGGTTGTAGAGCTGGTGTGATGATATAGCTAGCACCAGCATTTCCCTAATCATCACTGTTTGCTACTTCAGTTTTATTAAAAGGATAAAGGATGGCAATGTAGAATTCCAAAATACAGCACCAGCAACCTGCAATCCACTTGCTGATCTTCAGGGTTACGTCAGCTGCTGATTTCATGGGTCTCGCTTCAAAGTAACAGAGGTCCTCAATCTTACGCTTTACATCCATAGGAAGGCAAGTATAGCCACCTAACTGCTCTTGAGATTTGGCTTGTGGTCACCCCCACTGTGCATTCAGGATTCTTTTGCTTGTAAAAGATAGAAACCACCTCAACTAACTTAAGCTAATGTAACTTAAAACATTAAGAGCTTACTACTAGCTTCAAGTGAAGCTAGATCTAGGTGCTCCAATAAAGTTTGTGTATTCTCCTCCTCCTTGCTTGGCTTTCCCCCTTATTGCCTTCATTTTCAGGCTGATCTCAAGTGGTAGCCAGACACTTTTCAGCAATTCTAGGCTTAGTCACTCCAGAAAACAAAAAAAAAACAAACCATTTTCTTTCCTAGTGGTTCTAGCAGAAAGTATGAGAATGATATTCGTAGCTGTGACTGGCCTACTTGGATCACAGGCCTATTCTTAAACTAGTCTTTTGGGGCAAGTCATATGTTACATTACAATCAACTGTCATGTACCCATCACTGGCAACTGAATCAATGGAGAAGTGTCATTTCCCAAAGGAGTTGATTTTACCTCAATGTAGGGAAATGGATGCTAAGCAAGGATAAACCACAGAAGTCCATTATACCCATTTTGACATGCCAGAAGAATAAGCTGTCATATTCTCATATGACTTTGAGGATATTTTTGGAGTCTCCATCAAAATGACTTCCCTATGGCAAACTAAACCATGATGAGTTAAGGCTGAAGAATATTAACTAGGTCTCACTAAATTGTATCAATGCAGATTATATAGATACAGTAACAACAGCAGAAAACTTAGAGACTAGGTCAGTCAGTGATGATGTGACTATTTGGGCAAAGGCAACCTTTAGCATAGAGGGTAGAGGCATAGCTATTAAAGAACTTTGCCACACAACAGTACCCAGACTGAATTCACATGGGTAATGCTTACTGTGAAGGTAAGTAAAAGTCATCCATGCATCAAACTTTATAGTTTTGCAAATGTACAGAAAGCAATGCTGTCAGCAGTAGTATCTTGAAATACAAAGAATGCTGTATGGAGATAAAATATGATAGAGCTCCAATATTCTCCCATTCGCAAGTTATTCCAATTTGATTCAATTTGTCATCCTGCATAGGTTTCCATTCATTAAAAGTTGCAGTCACCCAGTTCAGACAGTTCCCTATTTATAAATACATTGTATTAAGAAAATTCATTTGTAAGTCAGTGCTTTTAAAGCTCATTTTCCCATTGAAAATTTATTATAAATGGTAACTGGGCTCCAAGACTAGCTATACATGTTAATCAAGTAATTTGAATGTGCTTGGTACAATGCCTAGCACATTGTAAACTCTTAATAGTTTATAGCTGTTATGACTAGTTATAATATGATAAGCATGAACAAAATAATTTATTAAAATAAAAAATACAAATTAATTTAATGGCACTTACGAAGATGACAGGAACACTCAGTAAGGTATTATGAAAAATTAAGTCCTCAATTTCGCTTCAGAGAAGAAGGCATTTAATATGGTTCAGCTTAAACACTGTTTATTGCTACTAAGGAAGAATTTAACAAACTATTTTACTACCTTTCAGAATATAGTATTATTTAAATTATTATGTTATAATTTTAACTTTGGAATTCTATGTAGTTACAAAACTGAATCAAATATTGGGAGTATAACTAGCTCTATATATTTGAGAATAATATTTAAGAAATTGCTTTTTATTACAAGAAATTTTCAGAATTTCTCTTTCCACATGCTTGTATCTGGATACAATTCCATTTATACATTGAGGACACAGTATATTGCTATTACCAAAAAAAGAACTGTAATGGGGACACAGCCATAATTGAATTTACATCTTAATTATTTACACTCTTCTCTTTGCAGCTTGAATATTCTATGCCTCAGAGCTGTTTTGCAGACAAAATATCATCCAGGATTAGTAATGCAAACATTTTTTTGACATAGGTGACAAGTTCTTTTTGGTAACTTGCATAACTTTTCAGTGAAATTAACTTTATTTAAGAATTAATTCCACAGATCTAGTATAGAATAATCTCATGCTAATTTTAATGTGTTTTAAATTATGTAAACGCTAAAGGTATCTAACCTCTATCATTTATCTGATCACTTTTAAAAGTTAAATGTCATTTAAAATTAAATGTCTGTTTAAGAAATAAGTAGATGTAGAAACTCATGGGTATCTAAAAAAATTCAGTGAACCACTATCAATAAGACAACCTCATTAGGGTTTGGACTGCTGTTTTCCAAGTATCTTCCATACAAAATGTCAAAAGAGATGGCACAGACAAATCAGGTTGACTGAACTTTGCTTCATTCTTTCATTTATTCAGCACCTAGTTATTGAGCACATAATATGTGTCAGGCATTTTTCCAGATCCTGGGGAGACAGGTATAAACAATACAAAAGTCCCAATCCTTCATGGAATTTATATTGTTTGACAGACAAAAAGTTATTAGGTGCTTTTATTATTCTAAGGAAGAAAAACAAGCAGGATAAGGATAAGGTAGAGAGGGGGATCAGAGAAATCTTCTTCAAAGAAGTGACACTAGAGAAGGGATTTGAATGAGGAAGGGAACTCTGCAAAAATCAGAGACAATCAGGAAGTACAAAGGCCCCAAGGAGGAACAAGCTCATTGTACTGAAAGAACATCAAGGACTGCCATGTCCTTCAACTGCAGACTGTAGGACGAATTTCAGTGAGAAGAATATCCATAAGGAGGTCTGTGTGGAGAAGATCAGGGATTGGCTGAGGAAGAATGAGATGGTGGTGGCTGTGGCAGCCCTCAGCATTGCTTTGTTTTTGTTTTGTTTTTTTAATTTTTATTATAAAGATGTGGGGTACAATTCAGGGTTTGGTATACAAACACTGATCATGCAGGTACCCCTGTTGATGAGGTATGCCCCTCCCTTCCCTAGCGGTTTCCCTCAACTGCCAAGCCCACCCCCCACCACCGACAGTTTCCCATTACTGCCAATCACTTTCTTATAGCATGATAATTGTTCAAGGTCCTCTTATAAGTGAGAACATATGGAACTCTGTTCTTTGTTTCCATGATAAATCACTGAGTATGATCGACTCCAAATCCATCCAGGTTGCTGCAAAGTCCATATATTTGTCCTTATTTATGGCTGCATAATATTCCATTGTGTATATGTACAACATTTTTTTAATCCAGTCCAGCTTCAACGAAAACTACCTACAAAAAAAAAAAAAAAAAAAAGTCCTGGGCCAGATGGCGCAGAATTCTACAAAAGGAAGAGCTGATACCAATCCTATTGAAAGTATTCCAGGCAATTGAGAAAGATGGAATTCCCCCCAAATCATTTTACGAAGCTAACATTACCCTGATATCCAAACTGGGCATTGCTTTTGTCAAGATCTTGGGGATTATCTCTGCCTGCTGCCTCGTGAAGCAGTGGCTGTGAGATGATATAGTGTATGTTCTCTTCAAGCCCCACATCTAGGGGAGTGCAGTTGTATCCTCCAGGTTTTTCAATTAAATGTATTATTTTTACAGACCAAAAAAAAAAAAAAAAGTCAAGACCATGGTGGCTAGAACAAAGTAATCAGGCAAGAGTGAGAATGATAGAAGATGAGGTCAGGGAATGAAAAGGGACAAATTCTGTATTACTTTAAGGAAGTTTACTTTAGCTGTTATGAGAAGCCATAGAATGGGAATAGGAGAGTGACATGATATAGAGTTTAGAGGGAAAAGAAGAAGGCTATTTCAGCAATTTGGGCAAGGGCTAATGTTATTGCAATATTGTAATATTGACTCTTTACTGCCTAACTTTCAAGATGAAAATAAAAATTGTTTCTGTGCAAATGGTGTGTTGTGAATGGGAGAAAATCAGCTATTTAACTGGAGTGGTACAAATGCAGCTGGCATAAAATACCTGTTTCCATAATGACTGTAGGGAAACTGCTTACCTGAACTGCCAATTTACAGAGGTTCTTTGTGGACGGTAAATCAGAGAAGACTGCAAAAGGTCAGAATATTCTGAAACACATCTACCACTTTGTCTCCCATTCCCTCCCCTTGTTGGCAGACTGACTCTTGGGTGCTGTTATGAATTAAAAAGCAGGAGGTATACTACAGGCACTGAACACCTTCTTCCAAAATAAAATGCTGCCATCTGGAGGCTTTCAGAGTACAAAAATAATGTCCTCAAAAAACCCACAAAAATGTTCTGTTTGATGTTTATGTATTTGAAAAAAAATTTAAGATCATTAATTTGAAAGAAACAAGAAATAAATCGCCCAGTCTCACCTCCTTGCTTTGCCTGGCTCAATCTATTAAATGAAACCTGATTACATTGATTACATTGGTATTAAAAACTTTTCTTTTTTTAGTGAGCTGTAAGTTCATTATAGGTGAAGTGTGTGTGTTCATTTTTTCCCCTCTTTAACAACTAAGACTAAGGCTGGTCCCTTTTCATATGTTTATCTTATCCAGCTCTTTCATGATTATTGATTTATTCAGATTTTCTATTTATTCAATTTTGATAATTTATATTTTTCTAGGAAAACTTGTACTTCTTCCAGATTTTAAGTATATTGTCAGATTTCCCACTATTGCCAATCCCTTTCTTATAGTGTTATGAATTGTTCAGCTGTCCCCAAATGTAAGAACTTACAAAAGATTTTCAATTATTGACATCTTAATACACTCATTTTTTTCCTATCTCTAGTTTTTTTTTTTTTTCCCTTGCTGATCTCATAGCATCAGTTGTCACTTCTAGCTTTAAATTGTATTTCTAGCTCCAGACTGATTGGGTATTTTCAGATGGCTATCCTTCCACAACCTCAAAGTCAAATGTCCCCAAAAGAAATTATTAGTCTCCACCCTTATGGAAATTGGAATTGACAACCATTCCTGATCAGAACCCTAAGTGCCTATACCATAAGAAATAAGAAAGACAAGTGGAACCTCATCAAACTGATGAGCTTCTGTAAAGCAAAAGAAGCCATCAAGAGAGCAGGGAGATAGCCCACCGAATGGGAAAAAATATTTGCCAACTGTATATCTGACAAAGGCCTAACATCTAGGATGTACAAGGAACTCAAACGCGCCAAAAGGAAAAAACAAACAACCCCATTAAAAAGTGGGCAAAAGACATGAATAGATACTTCTCAAAAGAAGATATACGGGCAGCCAACAGACACATGAAAAAGCGCTCAGCCTCACTCATCATCAGAGAAATGCAAATCAAAACCACATTGAGATATCACCTAACCCCAGTAAGAATGGCCATCATTAATACAACAAACAAAAACAGATGTTGGCGAGGATGCAGAGAAAAAGGAACGCTTCTAATGCTGCTGGTAGGAATGCAAACTCGTGCAACCTCTTTGGAAGACCATGTGGCGATTTCAGAAAGTAGTAGAAATTGACCTTCCATATGACCCAGCAATTCCTCTATTGGGAATATACCCAGAGGAATTCAAATCATTCTACAAAAAAGATGCCTGAACACTTATGTTTGTTGCAGCTCTATTCACAATAGCAAAAACGTGGAACCAACCATGCTGCCCATCAAAGCTGGACTGGATTTTTAAAAATGTGGTCCATATATACAATGGAATATTATGCAGCCATAAGGAAGGACAAACATATGGACTTCACAGCAACTTGGATGGATTTAGAGTTGATCATACTCAGCATACTCAGTGATCTATCACAGAAATAAAGAACAGAGTACCACATGTTCTAGAGAGAGAAAGAAAATGAGTGTATTAAGATGCCAATAATTGAAAATCTTTTGTAAGTTCTTAAATTTGGGACAGCTGAACAAATCAGAGAGCATAACACAGAAGCCAAATGACAAGATAATTTTAAGAAAGAGGTGGTCTAGGAAAAGCATAGCACACACAAAAAATTTAAAATGATGAAGGTTTTGACTACACACACACAAATTTTTTTATGTGAAACAAAGTATTATAAATTAGAAAAATATTTCCAATATATCTGACAGCCACAGGACTAGTTTCCTTAACATGTGAACACTTAAAAATCAACAAGAAGACTTGACCATAAAAGAAAAACTAAGAAAAATTTCCTTAACATGTGAGCACTTAAAAATCAACCAGAAGACTTGACCATAAAAAAACTGTACTTTATTAAATATTAAAACCTTTACTCTGTGAAAGGCTCTGTTAAGAAGATGAAAGGACAAGGACAGACTAGAGAAAAATAGTTGCAAACCACATATCAATAAGGAATTTTATTTTGAACATAAAGAACTCTCAAATCTCAAAGACAAAGCAAGCAAATGATCCAAACAGAAAATGGGCAAAAGACATGAAGAGACATTTTACCAAGGATGAGATAGGAATGACAAGCACATGAAAAGATGTTCAACAACACTAGCTACTAGGGAAATGCAAATTAAAATCACAATGAGACATCATTACACACCTATGAGAATGTCTAAAATAAAAAATGGTGATAATACCAAATACTGGCTAGGATGAGGAGAAACTTATCATTCATACATTACTGACAGAAATGCAAAATGGTACAGCCATTCTGGAAAATAATTTTTCAGTTTTTTTACAAAAGTAAATATGCATCTATCATACAACCCAGTTGTCATACTCTTAGGCATTAATTCCAGAGAAATGAAAACTTATGCTCACACAAAAACCTGTTCCATGAATGTTCATAGAAGTTTTATTTGCAACTGTCAAAAACTGAAAACAGGCCGGGCTCAGTGTCTCAGGCTGTAATCTGGCATTTTGGGAGGCCAAGGTGAGTGAATTGCCTGAGTCCACGGGTTCAAGACCCGCCTGGGCAACTTGGCATGACCTCATCTCTACAATAAATCAAAAAATTAGCTGGACGTGGTAGCACACGCCTGTAGTTCCAGCTACTTGGAAGGCTGAGGCGGAAGGATCACTGGAGCCCAGCAGGTTGAGGCTGCGGTGGCTGGGAGCGGCCACTGCACTCCAGTCTGGGCGACTGAGTGAGACTCCAACTCAAAAAAAACCCAAAAACTGGAAACAACCCAATGTCCTTCAATGGCTGAACAGTTAAACAAACACTACTACATTCATACAATGGAATACTATTTAGCAATACAAAGAAGAAACTATTGATATAAGCAAACTGGATGGATCTCAAGGTGATTATACTTAGTGAAAAATGTCAATCTCAAATGATTGAATACTGTATGATTGCATATATATGCTATTCTCAAAGTGACAAAATTATGGGGATGGAGAACAGATCAACATTTTTAGGGGTCAGGAATTGGGTGGGTGCAAATATAAAGGTAGCATTAGAAAGTTCCTTTACAGTGCTAAAATAGTTCTATATCTTGATTATGGTCGTGGCTACACAAATCTATACATGGGATAAAACTGCATAGAACTTTACATACATACACACCACAAAGGAATAAAAACTGAATAAAGTCTGTAGTCAAGTTAACAATACAGCACACCATTAATTTCCTGGTTTGATATTGCACTACAACTGTATAAAATTGTCTCCATTGGGAGAAACTGGATGAAGGGTTTACAGGGCTTTATGTGTTATTTTAGTAACTTTCTGTGAGTTGATAATTATTTTTAAATAATTTTTAAGTTAATGAGAAAATGTGTTATTTCTAAAACTAGAAATGGCTAAATGTGGAGAAATTGCCTTTAACTCCAGCTAGGTAGTGTAGACAACTATAAGAAAATAAATAAACACAAATAAAAATGGACATATCTATAGAAAAATGAACAAAGAACTATAATAGTCCTTTTATCAAGAGACATATCAAGTGGTCAATAAATATTGCAAATGATCAAGTTCATCCCTAATTAAAGGAACACAAATTAAAATCAAATATCATTTTTGCCTATCACATTAGCAAAAATTTAAAAGATTGCTATTATCCAGAGTTTGTGTGATTATGGGGAAATAGGGATTTATACATCCTTAGTATTGGCTGGGCTCGGTGACTCAGCCTGTAATTCCAGCACTTTAGGAGGCCGAGGTGAGTGGATTGCCTGAGCCCACGGATTCGAGACCCAACCAGGAAACTTGGCGAGACCTCATCTCTATAATAAATCAAAAATTAGCTGGGAGTGGTAGCGCACACCTGTAGTTCTGGTTATTTTGGAAGGCTGAGGCGGAAGGATCGCCAGAGCCCCCAGGTCAAGGCTGCGGTGGCCAGGAGCGTGCCACTGCACCCCAGTCTGGGTGACAGAGTGAGACTCCAACTCAGAAAAAAAAAAATCCTTAGTACTTTTTTGAAGGCATTCTGGAAATACCTATTACATTTGTAAATGATCATTTTATTTAATGCTACCATTACTCTCAAGAATTTAACACATTTACTTGTAACTGTTCAAAGATATGTGTACACAGATGATTATTACAACATTGTCTATAATAGAAAATTATTAGAAACATTGTAAATATCTCCAATAATGAACTGTTTAAAAAATTAAGATATAGCCATAAAATGAAATATAATAATTAATGCTAACTACTTACCTACTATTTGTTCTAATTGTTTTATAGATATTAACTCAATTATCACAATATCCCTACGATGTAGACACTGTCCTTATCTCTATTTTTCAGATGGAGAAAATGAACCATAGGAGTTGAAGCAACTTATCCAAGTCACTTAGCTAACTACAGAAAAGTCCTTGCTTTACATAGTAGGCTAGACAGTAAAATTGACTATGCATGTTAAATATTGTAAAGTGATCTTAAGAATCAACAAAAAAATATTAGTTAGAAATGTCATCAAAACATTAAAGACACTCTTACTGTTTATTACAAATGTACAGGAAAATGAAAAGAATATAGTACAACTAATATTTATTTAGCATACTCCAATTTAAAACATTAGAAATGTTCAGAATTAAAGCATTCTGTTAAGAACTGAAGGGTTCTACTTCTTTGCAAAAACACTCAGCAGGAGTCGTTTGAACACTCACTCAAACTGTATCTCATATACTTTGGCAAATTGTAATATGCCTTTTTAAGTGTGGATTATCTTCCAATATTTCATACTTTGTACTTTCAATGTTGTAAAGTATCTCTGAGAGTTCTTGTGATGTGAAATTTTTGTTGATGTCACTTCCTCTGGGACATTTTCATCTTTTTCATCACAGTCATTTTCTTCATTTATAACAATAAGTGTGCCTTCCCTAAGCTCCTCTGGCTGCATATTTTATAGTTACTTAAATGACAGCAATGTCAACATTTCCATACTAGTCATTTCTTCTATAAAGTCTATACGAATTTCACTTTCAGGTTTATCACTCTTTGTTTCTTTGCTGCACTTTCACATTTATTGGCCACATTTCTCTTTTTAATAATCTAATTTTGGAGTCACATGGGTTTATCAATAGGAGACAAGACTGCAACACAACTATGTGCTTTGCTGTTTATGTGTGAACTGCACAGCAGACGTCCAGTGACCAATTACCAACAGACTTTAAAAGTGATGATTGAACATTGATCATAATGTGCATTTGTCATTTCTGTAGTGATCTGTAACCTGATAAGCTAGCAACAACATTTGTTCTTTATGCAATTACTCACAGTTAATATACTCTGGTCACTAAAATCTAAACTGTGTGTGGTTTTCTGTTTTGTTTTGTTTTTTTGAGTTGGGGTCTCACTCTGTTGCCCAGGCTGGAGTGCAGTGTCATGATCACAGCTTGCCATAGCCTTGACCTCCTGGACTCATGTGATCCTCCCACCTCAGCCTCCTTAGTAGCTGGGGCTATAGGTGCATACCACCTTGCCTGGCTGATTTTTTATTTATTTATTTTTTTGTAGAGGTGAGGTCTCTCTGTTTCCCAGGTTAGTCTTGAACTTCTGGTCTCAAGTGATTCTCCCTTCTTGGCCGCCCAAAGTGCTGGGATTACAGGTGTGAGCCACTGCATCCAGGCTGAACTGTGTTTTGGGGAGATTGATGTTATTTACCTAAACAACTGAAATTCATACATAACAGAACTATGCAAAGAGAGGGCTTCCTATAGTAGCTTAGCAAGGATTTAAATCTGAGCCAGCCAAAGCCAGAACACTTTTTTTGTCCAGCAGGCAATACTGCCTTTTAGAATAGATACAATAGACATTAAAACTTGAAAATATATCACTAATGTAGAAAAAATGAATCACTAAACTATTATATGATCTGATATTTTTAAAAAGTATTGCAGATTTTAAGACCTTTATTTTTTACATTATCTGTCCTCTCTACATAGAGTCAGGCTACAATACTAAGGCTTTACTAAGTCAACTAAAGGGAGAAGGACCAGAAGGAAGAGGACAGACAGTAGGAGGAAGTGATGGAGGATAGCAATTGTTAAATGCTGGAGGTAACACAGTACAAATAGAACAAGGCCTGCAACACTGTGAAGCTCCATCTCACAAGTCCTCTCAAATTGCCAGCATTTTCATTCTCTCCCTTTTCTCTTTTAGCTTCTTTCTCTTTTCTAATATGCCCAGGTACTCTTCAACTTGATTTAAAACAAGCAAACAAACAAAAAAAGCCCTTCACCCTGTTGATTCCTCTAGTTCCCATTCTTGTTTCGTTTTTAGACGGCCCACGATTCCAAAGGAATGTTCTTTTTCTTCTGTTTCTATTTTTTTTTCACCCACTCCCTCCCAACATACTGTAATCTAATTTACAAAACAATATTTATGCTGATATTGTTCTCTCAAAGGTCAGCGTGGGTACAAAACAACCTCCTTTCCACTCCCACTGCCTCCAAACCTGGAGGAGGCACAGCATGAGGAACTCTCAGGAACAAACACTGAGCTCATTATGCTGTGTTCTGCTGGATCGTTCTGTGGGGATCCAGCCTCTAAGTAGGTGTTGCTAGTCACTCCAGAAGAGGAGGAATTCATCTCTAGACAGAAAACCATAACTTGGAAGGGGCTATGAAGGGGAAGAGGGATGTGCAGGGGAAACTCCTGTTTCCACTCAGGATCTCAGGTGTGTCCTATAGGATCTAGGTGTTTTCACTCGCTCAAGTGTGCCCTGAAGTGGGGGAACAAGATGGCAGGCCATGAGTTTAAAAGTAGGGGGT
Organism: Tarsius wallacei; assembly: GCA_963574415.1. Taxonomy (NCBI): domain Eukaryota; kingdom Metazoa; phylum Chordata; class Mammalia; order Primates; family Tarsiidae; genus Tarsius; species Tarsius wallacei. The sequence continues at coordinate 40,112 of CAUYQG010142085.1, forward strand.
AATCTGGCTCAGCCTATAATCCCAGCACTTTGGGAGATGGAGGAAAAAAAAAAAAGTCGGGGGTAATCTCTTTCAGCTCTTCTTCCTCCACCACAATCACTGCAGGATGGGAAGGAATTTTATTGAAGGAATCATCAACACTGCCTTACAAAGTGAAGTCTTAGTTACCAAATTCAGCAGACTATTCCCTTCTCCTCCCCAGCTAATATTATCAGGAGGTAATCAGAATTCTCCTAGGAGGATTCTTAGATCTTTTGCAGGCGAAAAGCTGATGCTGCTCCCCCACTGATGGAAGGAAGAATAATGGAAAAGTCTTGTATAAGGAAACCACTTTCTTCTGGCTTCAGATATTCTTTTCCCTCATCCAAAGTGGCCCAGATTGGCAGCCTAAAGAAACTCTAGTCCACTGGGTTGTGATCAGCAGAAATGGAGAGGATAAGTACTTCTAGCCACAGTCATTAGTTCTCCCATCATCCACCCCAGTCTCCCAGGGTTTGAAAACCCTGGGAGTGAGGTCCTGCTGGCTGTGCATCAGGGAAAGGGATGAATCCAGGGAAGGGACCACAGGTCCACAGTAGGGGCTCAGCCTGTGGCAAAGGCTATCACAGAAACAGGGATTTGGCAGATCTAAGAGAGGCAGGGCCTCCTAGAGATATCCCAAGGCTCTATTATGCCTGTCCCCAAAGCAGTAAGGCTCATGCTGCCCTCTTACTCCTTCCCCTGAGGTGGGTACAGCCCAGCACCAGAACACGGAAGGCTGCCTCAGCCAGGTATAGTTGGATCCTGTGGGGATGGGGAAGTGGGCACAACTCTGGAAGAGAAAGAAGGATCCCCAGAACTTTGGGATCCTGATAGAGGAAAGAACTTTGTGGGAAAGGGGTTTCCCCTGAGTGCTTTATATGTCTGGCTCCTTCGTCTCATGCCTCAGTTTATAGGTCACCTCCTCAATGGGGTCCTCTATGCTCACCCTGACCAGACCCCTTCCTCTCAAATTCTTCCAAAAACCTGCTTATTGCTTTCTTTAGATTTTGATTCCAAATTATCTTACATATTTATTTATTTTTAACTTTTATTGCCTCTCTTCCAAGTGATACATCTATGAGAACAGGGACTTTATCTGCCTTCTTCTCTGCTACCTTAGTTTACCCCCAAATAGATGAAGATTTGGTGATTTGGGAAGTAAACCCCCACTGAAAACACTAAAAGGCCTAGAAAACAGTAAAAAGGAGGGAACAGGGAAGTGAGGTAGGGAGAGAGGAAAGCAAAGAGAGTGTTGATAAACACATTACCACTGAGGGCAAACGGCCTCAATCCTTCTGGAGATCCTCTCAGAAACTATGGAAGGTGCTCAGAATTATCCTATTACGGGAAAAGGAAGCTGGAGTATGAATCCAAAACCTCCCATATCTCACTGGCTAAGGATCCCTTCAGAGGTGTTAACTCACCTCTGAACACACACCCAGACCTAGTGAACACCCTCAGCCAAGAGACTTGAGAAGCCATTGACATGAGTAGGGACTATGAGCGGGCAACCTTCAGAGAAGACTGAATGGATGTGGGCTGGGCAAGAACCAGCTATGCCTGTGATAGCCTCAACACACAGACCAGGCTCTAGAACATGGTGCATGCTCCATAACAACAGCCAAAAGAATGGAGGATTGATAAATGAATGAATAAATGTAGGGTCGAATGGGATTCTAATAATGATATTACTGGTGAGGATTGGTTTTTCTTTCTTGCTGCTGGCCTTAATTTTGAGCCAAGTTTTTAGATTTTTTACATCCTCCTCTACCAGACCTAGAAAAGTCCATCCTATTTTTCCTGTCACACACTCTTCTTCCTTTTCGTCTTTGCCTCTGTGGCTGTGGCTTCATACTCCTTCGTCCTCAGAGAGGGGCATTTCCTCATGCTTACCACCCTTAGAATAAAGCACTTTCATAGGGTTGTTTGAATAGTCCCATAAAAAAGTGGCAAAAGATATGAACAGACACTTCTCAAAAGAAGACAGGAACAGCCAACCAATACATGAAAAAATGCTCAGCCTCACTAATCATCAAAGAAATGCAAATCAAAACCTCGCTGAGATACCACCTAATTCTAGTCAGAATGGCCATCATTAATAAATCAGTAAACAACAGATACTGGAGAGGATGCAGAGAAAAGGGAACACTTCTACACTGTTCATGGGAGTGTAAATTAGTGCTGGAAAACAGTGTGGTGATTTCTAAAAAAACAAAAAATGACCTTCCATGTGACCCTGCAATCCCCCTTCTGGGAATATACCCGGAGGAACTCAAATCATTCTTCAAAAAAGACTCCTGCACACACATGTTTATTGCAGCACCGTTCACAATAGCAAAAACATGGAACCAACTGTGCTGCCCACTGAAAGTAGACTGGATTTTAAAAAATGTAGTACATATACACAATGGAATATTACCAGTCATAAAAAAGGATAAAATTATGGACTTTGCAGTAACTTGGATGAATTTAGAGTCTATCATATTCAGTGATCGATCACAAAAACAAAAACTGAATGCCACATGTTCTCACTCAAAATTGGACCTTGAACATTTATCCTAACACTACAAGAAAGGGATTGGCAGTAACAGGACACTGCCAGGGGAGAGAAGGAAGGACAGGGAACACGTAACATCACCAAGGGTACCTGATCCTAAACCAGGCATAGTGGGGACCATTGGGAGACCCAAACTTCACCTGTACATTGACCACTTATATACCTAATCCTGACTGGTACCCCACATCTCTAAAATAAAAAAATATATATATTAAAAAAAAGAAATCGGCCAGACGTAGTGACTCAAGCCTGTAATCCCAGCACTTTGGGAGTCCGAGGTGAGAGGATTGCCTGAGCCCAGGGGTTCGAGGCCAGCCTGGACAACTTGGTGAGACCTCATCTCTACAATATACCAAAAAATTAGCTGGGCATGGTTGTATGCACCTGTCGTTCTGGCTACTTGAAAGGCTGAAGTAGAAGGATTGTCTGAGTTCAGCAGGTCAACGCTGGGGTGACTGTGAGCGTCCCACTGCACTCCAGCCTGGGTGACAGAGTGACACTCTGACTCAAAAAAAAGAAAGAAAGAAAAAAGAAAAAAAGCACGTTCAGATTGACTTCATCCCTACTCTTCAGCGAGAAAAACATTGCTAGGTTTCTTGGAAATAAATACAGCATTACTTATTGATCCAGTTTTTCCTGGTACATAAGCTATTGCCTATAAATTAGTTGGCCTACTTTTAGAAGTTGCATTAATTCTTTTGGGCTGATTGAGTACCCTTTAGTGCACAAACAGCAATAGAAGTTAAATTTACAACATGGCAGGTTGGAACTATTAATCTAGATCAATGCATTCTAGGGACCACTTTCTTCTTTTCTCCTTTTTATATAGTTTTCATCTGGGTCATGAATAGGACATCTTGTCCTGAGCAAAGAAGTATTATATCTCTGGGACATTTAAATTCTTGATTAATAATGCTAAAAATCTTTTAACCTTAAATGAATATTGCTGATGTGCACATTCTTTTTGTTTCACCCCCACCCCCCAAGAGCTCTGGGTCCACATAAGCTTGGCTTGATTTTATTACACAGCAATTCTCAATGAGAATGAACTTTCTTTAACCATGAAAACAGTAATAACCAACTTGAGGTTACTAAACACATCTGATTCTATTTCTAATTGTTTTCTATAGAAGCTTCTCTCTCTCTCTCTCTCTCTCTCTCTCTCTCTGTTATCATAAGCTATCCTTTTTTCTGACTTAATAGTGACCTGCTACAATATTGGGTAATAAATTCAATTTTTCTGGCAGAGGTCATCTAAATAGTACTCTTTGAACTTAAAATATTAAATAAACTTGCTTCTTTTTATAATTCATGTGATGGTTAATTCTAAATACCAAATGACTAGGACATGATACCCCAGTTTTTGGCTAAACACCAGTCTGGATGTTGCTGTGAATGCATTTTTTAGATGTGATTAGAATTTAAAACAATAGACTTTGAGTAAAGCAGATTAGCCTCCATAATATGGGCAGGCCTCATCCAATCAGTGGAAGACCTTAAAAACAAAGACTGAAGTTACACAAGAAAGATTTCTGCCTCTAGTTAATCTTTGGACTTGAGGTTGCAACATCAACTCTTCCCTGGGTCTCCAGCTCATGGGCCTGCCCTGAATATTTCAGACTTGCCAGCCTCCAAACTGGCGTGTGCCATTCCCTTGGAAAAATATCTCTTTCTCTCTCTCTCTCTCTTTCTCCCCCCCCCCCCGTGTGTGTGTGTGTGTGTGTGTATAGAGAAAGAGGCATACTTTGTTTTATTGCACCTTGCTTTATTGCACTTCACAGATATTTTATTGCACTTCGCAGATATTTTCTTTCTTTTTTTTTGAAATTATTTATTTTTTAAAAACATTTTTTATTATAAAATTGTGGGGTACAGTTAAGGTTTAGGTATACAAATGTGCATCGTTCAGGCACCCTTGTTGATAAGAGGTGTCTCCCCGTCCCCAGACAGATATTGACTACCGTAATCCCACCTCTCCCCCTCCCATAGTTTCCCACCACTGTTGATCCTTTTCTTATAGTAT